>JAOBYE010100004.1:22263-49707 GCA_025403585.1 Parazoanthus swiftii | reverse complement strand
CTTGTCCAGCCAAACAGTCCATGCATGCTTTGCGGTCGTAGTTTCGGACCCAGGCCTCTTATCGTTTTGTTACCGGCTGTCACTGTTTTAATTTTATGTTGTGTTAAGAAAGTTGTTGTTGTGGTGTTGGTTGAATGTTTTTGCCGTGACACTTGTCGGCCACCGTAATTTTGAGACGGTTAGTAATCAACTCAATTGATTACGGTAGGTTAGTCCGAATCACATTTTTAGAAAAGAAATGGCTTTAGCCTATGGGGAAAAAAGACAAGAACAAACACAAACATTTTCAAAAAGAAAGAACCCCATAAGGTTAGATCAAAACATATATATGGTTCATTTGGCATGCGTCAATCAGCGCCAGCCTGATTTATAATTATTCACTTTCGGCGATAAAAATAGAGACAGTTAGTGAGTTACTTGAACAGCAGATAACTTCACAGTTTAGTACATTTGCTTTCTTTACAGCTAGCAAAAAAGTAAAGTGCTGTTGGAACGATTCAACTGTATTGGAATTATGCCGTAGATATTTAGCTGGATTTTCAATTATATTTTCCAGGAATTCGAAGAGAATGCAAATCGCCATTGATTGTATTTATCACGCCATTTCGGTAAACTTTAACATAAAGATGTTACGAATCGAACTCAACAAATACGCCATTGCATTTCTTAGTTCCGAACCAGTTTTGTATCCAAGGAAAAAAAAATATTTTGAGTGTTTTCTCGTAAGAACCTTCCGACTCCGTGTATAAAAAAAAGGGTCTTTCCTTTCGACACATGCCCGCGTGCTTCGCCATATGACAATGTTGAATCAATGGACGTGAGATATTTGAACCGTTTGATTTGATCACCTTCCGAACTTCTTTCGGCGTTGACTTCAGAAAGAAACTGAAATCTATTCCCTTTCCATCCGGAAAAATCTAACACATCAGACACAGACATCTGCACACCACACCAACCTGACATTCTTTCATATTCTGGTTGAGTTGAACTTGTTGAATGGCTGGCCATGTCCTCCAAACTCAAAGCAATGAGTTTCTCGGTTGAACTAGTTTGCATATAAAATCCTTGGTTGCTGTCCGACTTTTCGACTCTAGTTCTGTAGAAGAGTCCAGTCAATCCGACTTCTGCAATTCGAGTTATAAAATTACAAAACCTTGTAAAACTACTGTTGTTGCGAGATCTCGGTGCAAAGAATATTTCTTGGAATTTTATTTGCTATGGTCGATTTGGTTTCCGGTGAATATATTATAAATTGACAGGCGATTGTTCTCTTGTTTAATGGGGACCCTGGGCCAGAAAACAAAGCTTTCTCGGATTTTTTTATTTCCGGTGTTTAAATTTCTCGATATTACCCGCCGGGCCGCCGCTTTCGACTTACATTTCCGTATTGTTGAAGCAATGTGAAACTGAACTCTGAAGTATCTCGAGCCCGAAATTTGTGTTTGTTCCGGGTCTGTTCATACGGCTAAGACAGACCGGAAGGTGTGAGAATCAACAAATTCTCCGAAGGCATGTTGTAAATATTGACGGGTTCCCCGTTCCCTGCCATAGTAACGACCGCGCATGTCATACAGTACATGAGCGTCTGGAAGTCTGTCAGACCGTTCAAAAAAGCTACATGTATGTGCTGGGGCTTGAAGTGATTGTTAGAGGGATTTAGAGCGCTCGGTGGGGACAAAACACTTCACCATTCTAGGAACGCAGTTTTTACGAAAAAAAGAGCAGTGAACAAGGAAAATAGCGGCGATTTGCCGAACGTCCCTGTTTTTGACAATAAAAACAGCGAAACGAAACAGCGAAACACCTCTGAAATTTTTTTTTAGTCGAAACAGCGTGTTTTTAAAACAGCACCATATTTACGATACATATGTATAGCTCATACTCCATTAGTCGACATCATAAACCATCACTCACCTTCATGCACCATAGCTCACCATCTTTAACCGCAATACACTATTGTCAGTCGTCACATGCACTCTGACTATCACCGTCGCCCACCACCATACCATTATGCACTAATATTAATGAATGACACTGAGACGAGTCATTTCGTTCAGCTCACGGAGTTGATCGCCGAAAATACGCGTTTTCCATACATTTTCTATTCTTTAAAAAATATTTTAAAAAAAGTTAATGCGGGAGCTGTTTTGAAATGCGGCTGCTGATGAGAGAACGGTTTTTTTTATTTGGCCTGATGTGGCCGGGTTGTTGTTAGTCGGGGGAACTTATAACCGGGGAGGGGGGTGAGCGGAATGGCTTTTAACCGGGATTTCAGAGATGCCGAAGGAGGTCATACTGAAAGATCGGCTTTAAGATTTCAAACGGCAAGAGACGTGACTTTAATGACTTACCATGTTGGTATTAATTTTACTACATTATCTTTTTTTTGTTGGAGGATGTTAAGTGTTTTCTGGATCAGAATGTGTCTCTACACGTAAGATATAAAATCTGAACATCAGCAATTAACCATCTGTTACTCTGAGCAGGTTCTGCCCAAGGGACCGTTCATTAATTGTGCCAGAAAGAGGGGGAGGGGTCGGCAAAAATGGGGGTTAATGATAATTTTCATTGAAAGAAGGGGGTCAAGGTCAATTCCTGAAGTTTGAAAGGATTTTTAAAGGCATGTGAAATACAAAAAGGGGGGAGGTCATGCGGATTTTGTTTCAAACGAGTGGGGGAGTGGTCACCTGCTTTTTTAGACTGCTTAGGAATCTTGTCGACCTCCACCCCCCTGGTATATTTAATGAACAGTCCCTAAGCTATTTAAGAACACCTCTGTAACAAAACTCGTTACGTTGTATTTCTTTGTCGCTTTTATATTTGCGCAGAGGTGCATCATTCCTGGGGGTTCATTGAAAGGTTCTATAGTATAGTACATCATTCCCAGGGGTTCATTGAAAGGTTCAAAAATGGTACATCATTCCTAGGGATTCATTGAAAGGTTCTATAGTAGTACATCATTCCTAGGGGTTCATTGAAAGGTTCTATAGTAGTACATCATTCCTAGGGTTCACTGAAAGGTTCTATAGTGGTACATCCTAGGGGTTCATAGGAAGGTTCTAGAGGTACATCAATCCTAGTTCTGAATCTTTTCTGTTACACTCACAGTCATCCCTTAATTATTGCTCACTAAATTAAAGTTACCGGGTGGGTGTATATCGAGCTGATCCAGCGCCTCGATGTTCAAGGTATTTAATATTGAACTTTCATCGCGAAATGCGTCGGTTTTTCTCTTCCCAATTTTGTTTTAATTCAGCTGTAAGCTGCCCTCCCAACCCTCTAGTTATTGCTTTGCTTAAAACGTATCAGTTTAATTATTTGAAGTATAAATTTTAAGAAATCGTTAGAACTGATTCAAATATCTGTATAAACTATAATTACGTTTTTTTTATTTGCTTCAAAAGCAACGCAACATTTCAGTGCAAACGCAGACAGAGTATTCGAATTTTCACAATCGTTTCTTTGTAAGCTACGATTTTAGCAGGCCCAATTTGACAACTAACTTGTACTATTGATTACGACAACCTAACTCTCCCCTTCGATAGTTAGTACTGAATTACGGATTGTTTATATAAATGACCAACTATGACTATCAAAAACATAAATCAGCGTCACTTGTTCAGAACGCTTTTCCCGTAGTACGACCGTAAGTCACTGATCTTCCTCATAAATTGTTTTACCAAAATCTTGCTGTCTCTTTCTTCTTGTTTCTTCAGTTCTTTAACGACACAAAGGTGTTTCTAAAAGTGACTGTTTTCTGGATACCACCATCTTTGAGCAACGGCATTTTTGGACATCCACGGAGAATATGTTGGAGAAATTTCTCTTGCCAGAAACACCTCCTCCGAGAATGTTTACATACCGGTACTTCTACAAGGATGGCTGAAAACTTGTACCCACAGTCAACATTAACCTCTGGTAAACAAAATAGCATTCAGCAGTTGTTGTGCTGCAAAATAGCCAAGTAATACTTGGCTATTCTGAATGAAGTATATGATTATTTAGCGATACCTAAAAATACAATGTGGCTTAACGTGCTTGGCTCTAACGTTTCCAGAAATTTGGGTCATTTGTCATTTTCCTCTGGAAATTATTATACCACTGTTGGACCACACTAACTGGAACAAAACTTTCGTTGGGTTGTGGACTCATCTGAGCTTGAGTGATAGCAAACGACGAAGCATAGTTGAAAAAGTTCTCCAGCATTTTCTGCGTGAACTCTACAAAGCTGTTAAGATTTGAAGGCGTTGTGTTTGAAGCGGGAACTTGCTGTGCAAGTTGAACCAAAGGCTCGACAGAAATTCCGATCTGGGCTCCTGAATGGTTAGCAATTGTGTTCATTGCAAAGGGGTTGTTCACTTGGTTTTCTGGTTTGACCTGTGATATTAGGAAGGATTAATAACTAAACCAACAACAAAACTATGGAGAAAGAAGTATTTCATAAGAGTTGTCTACAATATTTCCTAAATTTGCTCTTTTAAAAAGGTATTATCTTTTTAAAAAAATTAAAACCAGGTTTGTGGCGCGTTGTTTTCTGTTTTCCCGTGTTTTATACGGTAATTTTTTTATTTTCCATGACTTTTCATGACCCAAAACCAAAATGACTTGGAAAACGAATTTGTAAAATTTTACGACTTTCCATGTTTTCCATGACCCGTACGAACCCTGCAAATTGAAGCTACCATTATATGTGAAACTTGAGTTATAAAACCGCATATTTGTCTCTATAATTTGCAACAGAAGCACAAACTAGTCACTGCGTGCAGTGTAAGCGGAGGTTTCCTATCTTCCTATTACAGAGAAATAGAATATAATATTTAGAAATATAATTTAATTTATATGTTTTGATTATGAGCAGAATCACAGGGTACCTAGAAATTTAAAAAAAAATAGAAATCTGAATATTCTGTACACTCAGACTATAAGATCCCATATCTATTAACCCCCCTCCCTTAAAAAAAAGAATAATATGAATGAGTTTGAGGTACAAAGGCAGTAATTTAGCCTCACGAATTGATGTCACTATAACAAAGCAGCTAGGATGTGCACTAATCCAGACATATTTAAGTTCCACTTTCTGGTGTTTATGCCTTTTTGACCTGGTCAGAATCCAACTTGTGGATATGACCTCTCTCTATAATAGAAGGCCAATATTAAATAACCTCCCTCCCCTCCTGGGGCTTAAAGGACCAAAAAATGTGGCAAAAGTATTATATCAAAGAGAGATGTTAAGGATAAACTAAATCTTGCTTTATTTGGAAAGTTCATTTTCATGTGTCAAAATTACAATGTATCTCCACTGGGTGTATTTCACTTACTCAGGACAGATTTGAAGATGAAGATCATTTCCATGTGGCCATGTACTGTAAAATCTCTTGTGTAGATGAAATTTTGCTGCCAATACTGTACCTTAGCAATCTTAAACATGGCACTGGGTTTTCCATTGGAGATAAACCCCAATAGTTGCCACACAGGACCCGATGGGGATGGGTAACAGAAGTATACTGCCCCACCCAGTCCCTCTGGAAATGGGGCAGTCCCAGTGAGGAAGACCACAATGTGATGTATGCTGTCAACATCACTCACATTGAATACAAACTGGTTGGTAGTGATTGGTTGAGCGTCAGTCTGCACCTGTGGACCAACAAGGAAATTCATACGAAACTGTCACTGCCACCAGATTCCTAACCTCCTTCTCTCTTGAAAGACCAAAAAGACCCTGGTTGGGTCTTGTCGCGAGACACCACTGGGTGTTAACAAATAAAGTAAACATGCTGACCAGTGCATTTATTTTGGTGAAAATAAAATATTTTCCTCTCTCCGTTTGGCTAAATAAGAAATATTAACTAGCTACACACACCTAGAGGCTCGTGCCTTTGATTTTTTTCAACATTAAAGTTAGACATTTCTGGAAGAGCATGAACCTTCTAGAATCTGAGAACTCTATTTCTTTGGCACTCAATTGGGGCCACCTCCAAAGTGTATCTAGAGCTCTATCCATTTTATAACTTAATTGAATGCTACCATCACAATCTTCATTTGCATCTTGATCCTCTGTATTTATTACATTTCAACTACTGTACAGCAACACTGTGTGAAAAATGCATCCAGGGGTTTTAAATTCAGTCTGTAGTAACTGAAACAGGCAGAGCAGGAGTGGCAAGTTTATAAAGGGCTAGAGATACTTACTAGAGTCTGAGCAACTGTGCTGAAAATTAGCATCAGAAATAAGGCAAGTAAATGCCCATTGTGACATCTAGTGACAACCATATAATTTTGTTTTAACGAAAACTTAAAGCAGGAAAGAAATATTAAATGACCATTCAGACTAACTAAAAATGATTCAAAACAGTAACACAGCCAGGGCTTGCTCAAAACTCTTACACTATTTGTGGAATAGAAGATTAATCAATTAGTAAATAACATGGAAGTCTGTAAATGCACCCCACATTGGCCAAAAAGGTATTGGCCAAAAAGGTCTGCTTCAAAAGAATTATTTTGGCTGACAAAATGTGGACTTGTGAAAAAAAACAAAGTTGAACTGCTTTTCTTCTAATTTATATACTTAGTTTGTTTTAAAATTAAAAAATAAATAAATGGACTTTTTAACTTAATAATACTATTTATCTGTTCTCTCACTGTGTTGACTTTTGTACATTCTTTATACTTTATTCATCTTCACTGCAATCAGTCGCCTGCTATGTGTAGTGCTTCATAGATAATCTAGTGTACAATCAAAACTAGAAGCCACGTGTTTGAGATTGACCACCTCTAAGTGAAGCACACTGTAACTTTAAAGCAACAGCCTGCCACTGCTGTTGACTGTTAAAATATATCCAACAAATTGAAAGCAAAACAGAAACAGAGAATATCCTTCAGATATGTATGTATTATGTTGGCTTACACTTTGGTATTCTTGACAACTATTTTAGGGGGTTACTTCAGTGATACTGCATGTATCCAGCATTTCAGTGTGGAAACGACCCACATATGACATTGAAGCAAATAAATATTTTCTTGTGCTGTTAGGGAGTGTCGACAAATCAAAAAAAATTTTAAATAATGTCCAATGGATGTTAAGGGGGGAAGCGGTTTAGCCATGGACATTTCGGCAATTTTTTTAATAGCATTAAACAAACTTAAGTAGCTTGACGTTATCGGGGGAGGGGGGAGGGGGTTTCAGGATATCGTCCATTGGATGTTATTTAAATTTTTTTTGATTTGTCGATGACCCCTTAATCACTTAGAACTGTGTTTTTGTTATTGTTTATCTGCTGAGACAAACTGATAATTATTATATGATAAAGAGGAAAGGTAAAATTATACTAAGACTCCCAAACACCAGCTACTGGCTGAATGCATTCTCCAGGCCTAAAGGCTTCTATACTGGCTTATACTGTGACTATTTGATATATTCTGAATCCAATGTCACACTTACCCCATGCTAATTCCACTCTATCATGTCATACTTTTACATGTAAAAGACTAAGAAGTAGTTATTTACTTTTTCCTTTGACTACTCTATACTCTCTTTCTCACCATGAAAAGCTCACGAATTGTTGTGGACTTAAGGGGGGGGGGAGGGGTAAGCCCTTATTGTCCAATGGACATCAAGCAGTACCATATCGATTTTAGGACAGCCCCTTAACACACTATCATTTACATCACAACAGATTGCAATCCTGAATGCATAGTGACGCAAACGATTTATTTTGGGTAAGAGTTTGGTGATCGGAAGACGAAATCCAGTTTATTCTTTTACTTAACCTAAATACGTAACTATTAGTATTAAACTACTTCTGCATTTATAGTCCTTACCAGCCTTCCCGCAACCAAACAACCGAACATTGGTGCTTCCATGATCAACTGGATCTGGTGTCAAATTAATTGCTGACTATTTTGAGGTCAATGACAGTCGGTGGGTTGAAGAACGTTTCAAGGTGGAGCTTTTAGTCCTCTGTTGTTTGTATGGCAGTCTTTCATTTGATTGTAGGGCTCAGTCCACCCCTGCCAAACTTTACAGGGAAAACCTTGGCCCTATTGTTTGTCTGTTCGACGCGCGATCGCGCGAATCGATAAATTATTATCCGGAAGCTCAGTCAGCTGCGCCGGCCGGCTGAGTGGCACAGGGATTTTAATTGCTTCGATACTCCCGGCCTTAATGCTTTTTGTACAGAAATAATTTGATGTCCATACCCAAGTAAAAGGAACATCTGAATTAAGGTATGTACTTTAAATACTCCAGGAAGCCTGATGTTATGCCAGGAAGGCTCGACAACAGAATCACAATGTTGTGCTTGTATGAAGATATTGGGTTGAAATCCCACACAATAAACAAGTCCTACATTTGCATCAACTCATGTTACTTTTGAAGTCATGCAATGCACACAAAAGCTTGTCTCCAAGACCAATGTGATAGGGTTATAATGGCACCTCGCTTTGACAGTACTCAAAAGTGTCAGGTCATCGAGACCTCAAAATGTTGCGAATATTGACAACTCAATCCATTGGCCACTGTAGAGTGTAATAAAAAAGCTACTACCACACTTTAGACTAAAGGGAGGTAATAATATTGGCTTTTGTCCTTTCACTTTGGATTTAGTTTGTACATTGAAAGGTGGTATTCGCTGTAAAACCTGAATCACTAAATTTGAATGTTAGCCAAATGATAACAAATGTATTTGTTGTTGCAGGTACATGTAGTTGTGCGCTTAGATAAGTGGAGTAGTCATGTGGTGTCAGAAAATATTGGATTCTGGTTTCACTGCAAAAAAACAACCGAGCCCATTATTTACACGCCGAATTATATCTTTTAATTCTGAACCAAATTGCTGAACTCGGTCTACTTTGCTTGATATTCCGAGGAAAAAATCAGTTAATAATTAATTCGAATGCGCGCCGAGTGCGTTGTTTATAATTATGCTTGTCAAGTATTATTAACTGGATCTTCTTAAATTTGGGGTTTTTGGTTGAAAGCTTTATCCTTTTGAGCGTGATTAATGCTTTTAGTTTAAGCACAAGAACTGCAGTTCTTAGAACTCTTGGTTTTCCAGTCCGAAAAAATGATTCTTTTGCTGCACCATATTTGGAAATATTTTGTGTTTCCCATTTTAAATTAGGTCACTGTGGTTGTCCTCTGCCCTTGACCTTAAGTAACTATGACCTAAACAATGATTTTCTGTTGGAATTTTTGTCAGACACAGCATATTTTGTATATGGTCTTTAGGCAAAGGAAGTGTAGTGGTTTACTTGTTCAAGCACCAAAAACATTTTAGCAAAAGTATGTAAATATTGTAGTGCACTCAGGTGCATTTAATAGTTGGTTTCTGTGGTCAAAACATTAGCTTGGGAAGTTATTTTTAATTTATATTAATTGGGTACTTCTAAACAATGTTTTGATACTATTTATACTATCTTCTTTGAAATAGTTTTCTTAAATTAATTGCTAGGTCAGTTTTGCTTCTTTTAAAAAAAGTTAGCATTTCTATACAAATCAATTATATTAATTTTGTGGGATGGTTAAATACTCCATTCAAGATCGAGCATAATACAAGTATTTTTCTAATCAATGCAGGTCAAAGTTTTAAGGCAGCTTCTCAATACCACTTTGAAAAATAATATCTGATTTGCAATCAGTTTATCAGATTTAAAATGCCTGAAGTTAGAATTATAATTTTATTGTTCTTCTTTTAACTTTTTTGTGGTAACTTTTTAACAAAGTTGTATTATACTGTAGAAGAGAATGACATAGAGACTCAAATAGGGAATTAAGAGAAGATATCAGAAAAAGTATGGATGTGCCAAATAATATCAAATCAATAGCTGAACTGATCACAAACTTAATATGACCATTAACTATTTATTCTGTGCATCAATCTTCTTGTCAAAATGGCTTTTGTTGTGTTCAGTCTTGTTTTGACTATCATAGACTTTAAAAAAAGCAAAGCAAGCTGTGAAATGTTGTAGGTCCCACTCATGAAAAGGATCATATGTTTCAAATATTTCTGAAGCATTATAATTTTCAAACCAATTTTGATGAAAGATGAACTGTAGGTGTGCAATTAGAGGCTGGGTCGTCGTTTTTGTATGTTTTGAAGTTACAAGAGACCTAGCTTTAAAACCTACTTTTGCAACTCAAACTATCAATGGAATACTTTCATAAAGACTTAATAGCTGATGTTTATGGTAAAGTTTTCTCACCAATTTCTGACATCCCTGCAGAGATATAGTTTCAATGCTAAATATTTTATGAGGTGGAATTATTGAAATAGAATCTGTAGCTAGCTAAATGCTAGCTAGGTAACTAGCTCTACTTGAAGCCAGCTTAAACAAAAAGTAAACAATAGAGCATTTTCAATTGACTAACTGTAGTATGAATTGTACAATATTCAAATGTGTTTTGTTGTGAGTTTCAGTTCTGAAGACTTTTCAAAATTTGATTTAATATAGAAAAAGAATCACAAATGTCAGAATAAAAGTAAACTGAAATTTGGTTATACATGTATCAGGACCATAGTTACATGTAGTGTCAGGCAGGGAGGGCAAATGCCCTCCTATTACAACTTTTAGATTGGAAGTTAATTAAAGAATATTTTTCACTACAAGGCATTGATTAGAGGGACCCGAGACAAAACTCTAAGTTTTGAGTCTAGCTATGGCCCTGTATATGCACACCCTCATCTACTGTAGAACAAAACAGGAAAAATCCCCATTGTCTTTTCCACAAGGAACATGCCCTGGAAGTCTCTGTGTCCCCAAGGAAATCGAGCTAGCTGTCAGAGACGTACCCCACGTGTCCTGTTGTCCCATGTTAGGAGTTTTCTTGTTCCCTTTGCCCCAATTAATGGCTATATGACATATTTTGGAGAGGAGGTACTGAACTGCCACAAATCTGCTTGCTTGAGTTCAACTTTGTAATTTTAGTAATTTTTAAAAGTTGCAAGATTGAATAAAGGAAGTGTGTAGCCTGTGATTATTGCCACAAAAGATTAGTTTAGGAGAAATTATACAATGATTGGTTTATGAGTCAGAGTAGTTGGTGGGTCAGCTTTATTGCCGAGTGAAATATATAAATGTTAATATATAATATATATAAAACTTGGTGAATTCCATTTAATTTATTTTTGTTAAAAAGTGCTCCAAATGTTGCCTTAGAGCTTAAAATAATTAAAGTGGATAAAATAGCTAAAAGGTTAAAACATTAAACATTCTTGTATAATCGGTATCTCGTGAGTTTCCTGATGTTCAGTGGTGATCATCTTATATAATTTATATATAATAATTTATTATTTGATTGAATTTAAGTCAACTGTTTCTAACAGTGCAGTCTGTTGATTGCTTTAAGTGCTTCATACTGTCAAATTCTATATAATTTTTTATAATTATGTTAATATAAAGTTTCATTATTTTTTAACTAAAAAAGGCAGAATGGTTGAAACATTTTAAATAAAGGAACAATCGATAAATGTATATTTATATTTATATTTATTTATGTAATTATGTATAGATGTATTATTTGAATGAAAGAATAAATTTGTCCTCTCTTAGCAAACTGTAAAGTATACATAACATTGTAATGTTTATACTGTCTTGATAACTTTAAGAGATCGTAATCTGCTATTTGACTGTTAAACACTTTGTGTTTGTACTAAAGGATGTGGTTTTACAAGCCAAAGACTGATTTCCAGTTCTCTGAGGAATGTCACAAGGGTTTGGGGAATTTTTGCCAAGGAAGTGATTCTGGCGGCGATGGAAGAGTATCTGAAGAAGTGTGTCAACAGAGCAGCTGTGAAAACAGACTTTTGAACAGTGATGAGGTAACAGAACTTGCACACTCTATTTTTACAGTATAAGATTTATTTTGGGTTTAGACTGAACTATCTGTAGTGTTTCAGGTCGTGGCTCAGACTTTCTTTAAAAAAACTATTTTTCTGTTTTTTCATGTTGGGGTTAGGGTTAGTGTCTGTAGTATTTTCAAAGGCCATTCCCAACAATGTCTAAAATGCATTATTTTATATGACTTTCAAGAGTCGGTTACAACTGAATGAACTAAGGCGTTTTACAGACGAGGGAATTAGTTATCGATAACTTTTAGTTGTTGATAACAAGTTATAATTGATAACTAAAAAAACCCATTTGTACCCCAAGTCATCAACAAACTGTCAAAAATAGAGTTATTGACAACTAATGAGTTTTCCTTTTCTAAAGGAAAAATGGTTTTGTCATCAATAACTGACATGACTGTTTTGTTATGGACAACTTATTTTCCCCGTCTGTGGCACAGACCACTTAAAGATATTGATAATAGATAGTGCGTTCATATTAAATACGTGATGTTTGTAAACCAAAAGTTACTTGTATTTGATACAATGGCCAATGCTATCGTTCGCGTGCAAGCTTATTACAACACGCTTATCAAGTCAACGCTTCTCTTGCGTGTAATTCAGGCCGGTGTAACCCCTCAATCAGCAAGCTCTTTCCTGGTATTTATTTTGTTTCAGCAAGATCGACTTATAAGGTGATAAAACCTTGGTATGCCGAACTGTTGTACATGTAGGGAGACAGCAAATTCTATGCGGTATTTTAATCAGAGTGCTAGTGGCGAGTTCGACGAGCGAGATCCGATTGGCGATCTGAGTGTATATCAACGACTTGTTTAAAACTCGGCGAAAGAGCTTTTTGTTTCGTAACGCTTTTTGCATTAAAAACTTAAAAATTATTCTGAAAAAAAAGTTGAAGTAAATTTTAAAAAATTGGCTACTCCCTCCTTTTTTAAAAAAAAAATCTGGACGCTAAACATAAGTTTTTTTCATGGCCTTATATATAATCTGTTAAAGTTTAACAGTAGAATTGTTTTTATTCTTGCTCTTCTTCACTAGCTTCCCGTCGTAGTCTACGACAGGTTTTTTTAAAATTAAACATTCACTTTTCTCGGGTTTTCGTCTCTATCAGTTTTTGAGAGACGATGAAATTACTGAATAGAAAGATTAAAAAACATCCGACGTATAATAAAGAAGCGTGTAATTTTTTGCGAATATCTCGTCAGTTTTCGCCAAGTGCTTTGTTTTTGTTGTCGCAGTGTTGTGTTCGTTTTCTCTGCAAAAAATACGATAATACTTTATTAGTGTTAGAAACATCACTGTTTCGGAAGATCCAGAGCAAGCAGAACTTGTTGTCATTTACGATCATACTGTGGAGTCTGTTTGATTAAAAAAATTGAGTCATTCGTTCTAATCTCTGATCTTTTTCTAAACACTTTCTCAGTCGTGATTGGAGTAAAACGAAAACCTAAGTACTGTGTGTGGCAAAGTGAAATTGTCACAATGTGGTGCTGATTGTCCTACGTACTTAAAAATATCCGACCGATGAATTCATTAAACATTAGTAACACTTCAGTTGTAACTTTGTAAAGTACAACCAATGCGACAGCGCAGTGAATACTTTTCGTTAAAATTGAATTAAAATTGAATTTAAATTAAATTAAATTGAATTTAATTAAATTGAATTAAAATTGAATTAGAATTTTGAAATTTGATTTAATTGATTATCTTTTTTATTTAGTTCAATGCTTCGCTTTCTGAAAAGGAAACCAGTCAGTTCAGTTTGTGAGGTTCTTAGTGGCTCTTTTTTACCTTTTTCAGTTACGAACGCTTAACACATAATTATTGTGGACCAAATCGGCACGTGGCACGAGTATGGGTCCCACTGTCACATTAAAAAATTCTACAACTCAACAACGCTGTATGAAGTTCTACTTTGCACCAAGTACTATATACACTCTGCGATCACGTCGAATATAGTTTTAAAATTGAGCGAGGTTGGCACAGTTGGTTAGATCTCCGACTGCCAACCAGAAGGCCCCGGGTTCAAACCCCGGCCTGGTCGAGGGTTGAACTTTGGGCGACCTTCTGTCGCCACACCGTCCGTGTTCAGGGACTTGAAGCTGTTGGTCTAGTCTCTCGACGTTCTATCGAGGGGATTTAAAAGAACGCATACACTCTTAGGAGAAGGGTATCGCCGATGCTGTGGACTGTCACCTCCTCCCCTACAAAGGGCCTGCTGTAATTGGGGAAACCTGTAGCAGTGTCCCTCTCCCTTTAGGGAAAAAAGCTAAATTAAATTTTTTTTTTACTGAACTGAAGTTTAAAGCTTCATTCTGCACTGTTATCTTTAGTTATTTAGCATGTATTTTATAATTAAAAAACGACCGTTTTATCGCTTTAGATAGATAAGCCCATGTAAATGAACTAATATAGATTTTTTGTAAAGCAATGCACTCAAACTAATTTTGAGTTGTCAGTATAATGTAAACAACGTCGTTCAGTTCAATCCTATTTAAAATCAGCAAATCAGGAATCACTTGTTAAAACAGGGATAAAAATCTTACGTTTTGCGATACCAAAATTTTGTGTTTGTTTTTATTTAAGACATTTCAGCGTCATTTCATTTTAGCGTTTTTAATGAATTTGCTAAAGTCGAGTCATTACGTGAAAATTTCATAAATCCCAAAACAAAAACCACAAAATACAAGTAGAAGGCAACAAATGAATGTCAATCCCTAATGTTTTTTTCATCTAGCTCGAATTAAAAAAAAACATTAAAATAACGTGTGACGTTTTCCGAGAGGTACAGTATAAATGACATGTCGACATCAAATTTTTCTCGACATATTTTCTTTTCGACATATGATTTTTTGCGGATTTTTTTTTGTTTGCGAAAAATGAGAAGAGCAGATGTCACTAAAGTCAAGTGTAATAAGTCAGTTTGTTCGTTGGCACCGATTCGTCCGATGTGTGAGGAGTTTTCCTTCTTCTGGTAATCAGGATCCAAATCAATAAATTTGCAGTAAAAGACCGACCGATTTTTACTGGAAATCAAATGGATAGCGCTCATCCACCCAGCTGGGGGTTTACCCACTTTTTGAACAACCAGATAACCCGGCCATAACTTGATCAATATCAGACTAATATTGCTTTTGAAATACTCTCAGTGTCAAGTACTTGGTGCTACTGTATACCTTATCGGCAATCTGTTTCTAGAGCTCACAAAATTCTTGCGATTTGAAAGCAACTTGCCTAAAAGTTAACTTATCAGAAATTTAACTCTACCAGACTTACTATTAAAGTTTCTTTTTCGGTTATGTAGCGGGTACCACAGGCAATCACCGCACTTATTGTCGCGGACACTAAATCACAGTTGTAATTTTAGGTTGTCTCGTTTTCAATTCCATTTTATGTGCATCCTGTAGCTTGCGTTATCTTTTAATGCGAACTTTTCACCCTTTTGATGTTTTCCATAATTCTTGCATTATTACGAAGCTTTTAAACCTACTAAATTAGCTAAAACTGAAAACTAAACTAAACTATACTACATGTATACTGTAACTGACACTAAGCAAAACTAACTAGCGTTGCATTAAAATATTGGTGCATTCGATGGCCTCTGAAAACCACGATCCTTGAATAAACAATAGCAACATAATTTTATATAAGCTGCAAGTTTTCAGGTCATCCTTATTGTTAATTAGAGCTACTGGTTATATGTCCTACTTCCAGTGGCCATTTAAAAATCTTCCCGATTTCGAATGTACCCTAAGCTAAACTGATTTTGGTTAAATTAAAGAAAACAGTTTCAGTGTTATAACTTCTAATCTTTTCGAAAGTAATATCCACTTCCCAGATATAAAAATGTAAAATCGATATAAAACTTAAAGTTTGTGTAATTTCCTGTAGGTCCCCGAGGAATATCGCGACTGGTACATTTGTTCCGGCTACCGCCAACCGGGTCTTTCTGTTTCCCAGTGTATTCTGAGCGTGTTTCAGTGGCACAACGAGACTCTCAACTTTTGGACCCATTGGTTTACGCTCCTGTTCTACATCTGGTTTTTCTGCTCACTCGAGTTTGACCTCATTTTCGACCCACGTTGTTGGCCTCTCCTCTCCTTTGCGATCGGCGCATGCGCGTTCCCCTTTTTTAGTTGTATTGCTCACACCTTCGGGTGTATGACGATCCCCATCCGCCATATTTGTTTCTTCTGTGATTATGCGGGTATAAGTATCTACAGTGTTGGATCTTCCGTGGCGTTCCACTCCTACAGCTTTTCCCGCGATCTTAAAGGCTCATTGCCGGAGCGGCTCTTTATGCCGCTGAGCGTTGTCATGGCAGTGGTGTCTTGCGTGGTGTGCTGCCTGTCCCGAGATAAGAAATTGGTGTCAGTGCGCTGCGTGATGTGTTCGTTGGCATTCGCAGTGCCGTATCTATTTATCGCGTGCCTACTGGGCCACCGTCTTCTCACCTCGGATTACTCCCCCTCATTGTGGTTCCATTACTGGCAGTTCTTCTGGTCATTTATGTTCGCTTTTGCCAAAAGCGCCAAAATCCCGGAGAAGCTGATGCCAAAATCGTTTGATATCATAGGACACAGCCATCAGTGGTTTCATGTTTTCGTCTTCATAGGCACGTATCACCAAATGAGCGCCGTCATTCTGGATTTAAAGGGCATGAAAGCCGCCCAAGTTTTGCCCCAATACTCCTTTTTCTCGACAGTTGGCATGGTGCTGTTGGTGATCTTTTTGGATACCCTTGTCGTAGCGTACTTCTCCTATAAGGTCTTATGTAAAGCCAAAGATAAAACAGACTAAAACAGGCTTCAATTTCGAATCTTTTAAAGAAACTTTATTAGCATTTTACAGTATAAAAAATTTCAATTGTTGGCTAGACTTGTTATAATTAACTTATTTAAAATTATTTATAAACCGGTGTTATTGAAATATTCAGCACTTTTAAATGTGAGGAAATGAGAACTCTATTACTAAAAAAATAAAAGCAAGGAAAGCGATAGTAATGACCCTGCTGAGTTTTGAAATGTTAAAATCGCTGTTTACTGGTATTTATTTGCCAGTAAGTTAATATAAAGACTTTGTAATTCTAATTATGAAGGGTTGTAAGTTTTTAAATTACATGAAAATCAGTGAAGAAAGACTTGGTTTAACTGTAATTTATTAATAGGAATTTTTCCCAAACTTGTTTCTAGGAATTGTTTAAAATTAAAGCATGTGTTACTAAGCATTAAATCAAATTGGTTGAAAACAATTGGTGTTTTTCGTCCAGGAGCCACTCGACTAAGTCTTTCATCCGGGATTTGTCGCATCGACTGCCAAACCAATGACCATGATATTGACCTAACAATGGATAATTCTAGGTAAAAATGAACGTCACTGTGAGCACTTAACGCTATTTTACCGCCTGTGAGTGTGGTCGGCATATGTAAGAACAAGGGTGCCGCCAGTACATCGTCAGTTTGTGAAATTGTTTTGAACCGGCGGTCGACCTATTCAACTTTAACAGTAAATATCAAGAAGTACAGTACTAATAAGAACATTGAGGCTGAGTTTGCCCGAAAAATAAGAACAAAATAAGAACAAACTGAGGCTGAATAAAAAAATGATGCAAAGTACAATGTTGATCTGCAGTAGTCCTACAGTACTCAGCTCTCCGTTAATGATGGCATTACAAAATAGTTTGTCTTGCAAAAGGAAACAGTGCACAAAAGCACCTTACCGAATTTTAGGCGAGTTTAACCCCCTACGGAAAACATAGCAGTTAAGAACAAAATAAGAACATTTTGAGGCTGAAACTGCCGAAAAATAAGAGCATTGAGCCTGCGCATAATTGTACTGGTTCTTAATAAAGAAATGGGTGTACTTCACAATAAAATTGGTTGATTGCCTTTACAGCTGGTCATGATGGGAAAAAGCGGTCGATTGATAGCCAGCTTTTTCTCAGGTGGCCGCCACATTTAGGTTATGTAACAAAGTGAAACGACGCGACGCACTCAATTTTTAGATACCTGAACCTTAGACGTTGTTTCGGGTCATTTGAGGTTTAGTTTCTCTGTTTATACGTTAATTCTCAACTGATCCAGCGCAGTGCCTGGGGCTTAGATATCTGAAACTTTAGTGGGTCGCGCCGTTAAGTCACTTGAACCAATGATTCAGTTGTGGCGGCCGTCTGAGAAATTGGTCCATCGTGACCAGTTGGAAAGGCAATCAACCAGTGCTGTTGTGATTCAAGACCCGAGACAGGCGACATTGAACAAAACAATGTTTTCTTGCTGTTTACAGTTAAAGTCAAATAGGTCAACCGTCGGTTCAAAGGAAATAGATTGTACTGACGCCCTTGGTATAAGAATTTTTGCGGGCATAGAAAAAAGTCTTTTTGTTCGTCGGCTATGTAGATTGTATAGTTCTTAGAACTGCTTGTTAAGCGCAAAGAACACTTCCGAAATTGTTTTGTAGACCTTCATTTGTCAGCAAACCTGAAATTAATTTTTCGGGCAAGGAAAATGACCAGCAAGGAATTTGTGAATAATGCTAAATCGGAGAGTGATCATGCAGTGCTTCTATAATTGATCATCGTTTTTTTTTTCTCCCATTATTTCGCACCATCCACCCTTGTTCAGGTTGATTCCGCTGCTCTAATTACCCGTGTCATCGGCGTGCCCCAGTGTGTTGGTCATGCTAACCCCCCCCACCCCCTCTCTCCTCCCAACAGCAACATAACTCCCCACCCCTTCCCACTAGTCCGCTAGACAACCCGTGGCTGTTGTATATTTTTTCAATCATGACTATGTTCATGCATTGCACGATAACTAAGGCACGAATAATTCGTTCGCCATATATATCAAATAGTGTTTCTTTTTTTACATTTCACGTTTTGTAAAGAACCTGTTTGCCCGATCAACCTGCTATATTTTAGCGCTGTTGAGTTTAAACTAACAAGTGCTCTTGTGTTACAAGGTATTGTTTGGAGAAAAAGAACACATGATATTTTAAACTAAGAGCTTAAACGCAGTGTAGTCGCCTGTAAGTTTTTGACAATTACAGTAAGCCGGAAGAAACTCTCTACATCCAGGTCTCGCTCTGCCTGCATGACAGTTATCAACAGCAATAAGACAAGTCAGATCAGTCACATATACTGAAATTCAACACACCAGTTTACGTTCACTTTTGAGGACTTTGCCGGATTTATTCAGCAATCCTAGACAAGAGTCAGTTTCTGAGATACACGCTTTGTTTAATAGATTTTCCAGTCAAGGCCAGGGCATTCATTTTATTTCTCAGGCTGGAAACTGAAAAAAAACGGCTAGCAGAGATTTGTATCCTTATCACGGATTTCTCAATCAATAATATTTTGGTTGTTTCTATTGGCCACCCGCTCTGGTACCTTGATCGCCTTTTGTTCGTAATGAATATTTGAGACGCGGTGTTTAGTGTGTGTTACTGATATTTGGGATAACCGAGATACCTTTAAATTCAGATTTTTCGATCAGTTTTGTTAAGATCACCGCGGAAGATACAAACCTTGGACCTTTTCTGGGTTTATCGCCTCTGATAAACTGTTTAAACCTTCATGAAAGTGTTGAAAGCAGCATATATGGAAATCAGTGATGACTTGACTTAACTGTTGCCTGTGGAATACGTCGAAGGACAACACTGTAAACTAACGGTGTTTACGACACTTAGGGCAGCAAACTCAAAGTTTCCTGGCCGGCGAAAGCTAGATCTTTTTCTACCAAGTTGAGATAGTATGGATATGTGCGTACGTTTTTGGCTCGTCTGGCTACACGTGGCTTTCGCGACCTTTGTTGGTAAGTAAAATCGCTAATTTATATATCAGTCCAAAGCAACCGCCGGTCTGAGATTCTGAGGAAGTTGTTTACGTTTTTAATTTTTTTTTAAACAAAAATTGTTTTGAACTGTGGTGATTTCTGTCGGGTACCCATTTACTGAATTTATTGTTGACCGTCTCGACAGTCCAGATCGAGTCCCTGACATTTTATGATTTTCTCATTCAAGCAAGTAACTACTGGTGCAAGTAATAGTGATTCATATGCAATTAATAAATATATCAATGAACTCTTGCGTGCAGTTATACAGTGTTACCACTGACCACTTTCTCCAAGCTTTGCTTTCGCAAACTGCAACTGTTTTTAGCTTATAAGACGCATTCAGTCATACGCGCACCTTAATTATATTCTCGCTTATTTTCGCATGTATACAGGCAACGTTTGCTATTTGTAGACAGAACCTCATTTTGCAAACACCAATTTCGCGGATCAGCTGATTTTTGGTACGATATGGAAATGTTTTTATTCGTTGAAAACTACCTTCACAAACAGTTTGTTTACAAGTTTACACAGCGTGCGGAGTAACAATACAGATCTCTACGCCTTGACTGCATAATAAATACTAAGGAAATGATCAAGGATCTTTGAACCGCAATGTTGATCTGATATGGGCGTATAAAGTACTTATAAAACTGCTTTTGGTACAAGTATTGGGTATTCGTTTACAGAGGACGTACGAACTGTCAGATTCGCGCCTATTGCTATTGCTAAAGTCCGATTAATTTAGTTCATCAAGTTTTTGAATTTGCGAAAAGCAGTCCACGAAAATCATGGGTGACACTCCTTCCCTGAAAAGGCTGGGCATGCAACTGCATTTCTTTTAAAAGCACAAAACAAGGATAAAATAGGTTGAAAATACTTGGATATATTGGCTCCAACCTTGAATCTGCTAATCTAGAAGTAACGAATAAATGGCGCGTCGTAAAGGCCATTAGTTACTCCTGACATCCCAGAAATTCCTTTACAGGTTCTAATGGAATAATTTGAAATTTACAGTCTGAATACAAGTATTTTATCAAATGTCTAAAGGCCAGTTACTCGTAAACGTACAATGTGCAAAGCTGTTTTAATCAGAGCAGCTACGACAGTAATTTTAGACTTATGCCCGCATTTCAGTGTGAACATATTTCGTACTCAGTATCCAGTGTCCATTTTGGCGTTAAAGAAGCACTGAACGTCTTTCGCTGCACCGCCCTTCCAGGACTGGGGCGTTAAGCCGTTGGTCCTGTCGGCCCCAGATTTATCTGTTCCTAACTGTTACAGGTTTACTGAAATAAAAATAGTATGCTCTTTTAGGTTCTGTTTTGCAGTACCATATTTAGTTCTAACTAACCGGACATGCGCACTTTATCAATCATAAAAACTGCCGTCGGCGCAATCACCTCTGTTTCAGTGCTGTTTTACTTTTTTTGCATTAATGGAACAGTTGTATAGTACAACTGATAAAGATTGAAAGCGTTGTTCAGAGTATATATAGTGCGATATTGCGGCTAACTGACATGTTGGAAAACGTGACTCATTTCACAAACTCGAAAAAAGCAAGAACAGTTTTCAAAAGGGCATTTCTTTGTTTACTGTGAAAGATTAATTGCGTAATTGTTTATTCAAAAACAGTTAAAAGTGTTAGAGTTGCCGTCTAGGAAATTTCTCAGAGCTAGTCAATTGCTTCGATTTCCACACGCGCAGTCGTTGTTGGACCACCTTGTTAGTTGGCAAAGCTGGGAGGCAGTGGAGCCTGTCAGTGTGTTCAGCGGCGCGACCGATCTGTGATCGCGAAGGCCCCCATCCGCCAACAGACATTTACAAGGGGTTATACAGCTGTTATATGTTTCTCAGAGAGCCCTCTCCCCAAAATAGTTTCAGTATGCTAAAGTAATACGTAACCGTTAGCATGGAAGCAGCCTCGACGTAAGTCACAACTAATTGTTATTTAGAAGCCGTTCACAATTTTCGACATTTTCTCAAGTATACAAAAAGAACGCATTTTAGGAACCCCCCTCCACCCCTAAAAAAATCCGTAAAAATGTTCACAGGAATTCAAACTTGCTCTGGAGAGCACGGTGTGCTAAAAGTTCTGTTCTAATTGCCCATCATTGACTCAACATAAAGATATCCGGACTTTCGAGATTCGAAACTATCGATGTATTTTTCAGAAACACCATTAAAAATCTCTTCTTCACTTAGCAATCTTCCTCGATCCGAAGTTTTTTAATCAGCACAACTAACAATTTCTGCTTTTCAATTATCTTTTGTTTTCTAAGTGCCATTTTCCCGTGACACTACCGCCAAGCACGACGGACGTGGCACTTGAAAAAAGCGATTACACCGCATATGCACTATTTAATTGGTCGGGAAAGTGTGCCAGTATGTTTCCAAACCAATAAGAGGAAGTTACGCGCTTTTAGTCTTATGAGCTTCTGTGCGAACATATATAGTGTTTTGTTGCTAAAGCGTAAATCGTTGAACTGATTAGAAAACTTCACATTACAGGCTAGAAAAACAACTTGTTATCAGGAAAACGAAAGAACAGAAAAAATCACACTGATCCTTTTAAAATATCACCACCCCAACCTTTCCATTTATGTATTCCAGAAATTATCACGTAATGCAGTTAAGCTTTAAATGTGTCGCTAAACAATAAATATATAAAACTTCTGCTTTTGACTATGAAGAGACTTTCTTGAATTTTGTGATCACTGCTCAAAATGGAAATTGGTGAACCTACTCCAGTGAGTTTCTAATAACTACTAATTATAATTGAAGTTAGTATTATTTGTAGTGATAAAGATGAGTACATAAAATTGCCTAGTTTGAAAACAACCGTTTTCTACTTTTTAGTTGAAGCATTACCAAGAGATATTGGAGAAGCTCAACGAAGTGCTCAGATTGTACAAACAAAACCGTCGCGTCTGCTACACAAACGGTACATAGAAGACGATGAATTTACTTTCATGAAATCCGCCCATCAAGCCAACGAAATTGTGCACTCGTTGGAAATGATTGAAAATGAACACCCGGAGCTTCCCCTTGAAAGGCGCAGCGATATTGCGCATGTTTTAGAAAATCATAAAAGTAAAATCAACCCCGAAACAGCTGAAGTTGATTCCAGTGGGTATGTTCGGAACCTGATTGAAAGTGCACGTTTTCCTGTGTCCCCACACAAGCTGTATCGTATGGATCCAGAGTCGTACACGCCTTTGTATCAGAGAAAGGTTAAACACAGACCCAAAAATTCTGCCTCCGCAGCCAAGCTACGGCCCAGACTTTCTGCAACTTCAGCATTTCCACACGGGAAGAAAGATTCCCTTATGAAAAACGTGAAATACACTGTTACTTTGCCTACGCCAGAATCCAAATCCATCACAGCTGTTACTCCGGTGGCATTTTCAAACCCAAGAGCTCAAGAAAACGTAATAATTGACTTCACAAAGTCAGCTGAGGTCTCCGAGTCGGAAGATAATTCTAGGAAAGAAAGCGAGCAAATTAAATGGTTAGGTTCGGGAGACAAAAATCCCAAAAATTCCGGAGCGAGAGATCAACAACAACAAGATACATTTTCAGGGACAGATTCTGGTTATGGGGAGGACAATTTTGCAGGATCGACAAAAACAAGTGCACTACGTCAAAACACAGCTAATAAAAAACTAAAACCGCCATTCTCTGCACACGATTCTACCAATAATATACCACCATCCCTTGCGGAAACGATCAAAAGGGAAGGCGTTGTAGATGATTTGTTTATCTCAGGAGACAGTGATACTGAAAGCTCTGGTGATGTTGGTGATCACGGCATTGATGCCAATGAACATGTTGCTATATCGGGTAAATTTTCAACTGGATTTGCGGCTTCAGGCTCCCGAGAAGAGGAAGTTTCTTCTGCATCAGGAAACGATGATGAAATTTCGTCAAATCGAAAGGATTTTAGACAACAGAGTAGTACCAAACATGGGAGTGTGGTTTTGCCTTTGAAGGACACCCCCGATGTACCTGTCAGCGTTTCTGGCACAAGTGAAGAGGAAATAGAATCGGCTTTTGAGTTTCCAACTACAAAAGAAAGCGTTAACTTCGACTCAGACACAAAATATAAAACTGGTGAGTCCGGAGATAGCAGTGGGGATAGTAACTTGCTGCTATCAAACAATGACAATGAAAGTGGTCAGGGTTTGCCGTCGTATTACCAGAAAGGTGTTGCGGATATAACCCCCAAACAAGAACAAACACTAACCGCTAACGGAGATGACCATGTTTACTCTGGTGACAAAACTGGCGATCAGCACTTTTCTGGTTATGCCAATGGTAAGACAAAATTATCAGGAAGGAGCAACAGTGACGGAAAGACTTTTGGAGAAAGTGATGAAGGTAATGCGGCGTCTGAAGAAAATGAAAGTGGCAGTAGTGACATGTTTAGTGGTAATGATGACGAAAGCGGTACATCTGGAAGTAATGTGGACAGAAGAAGCAAAGTTACAGGCAAAAAAACCAACATAAGTACATCGTCAGGAGAAAGTGATGGTGAGAATGTTTTAAGGGATGGCAACTCAGTAGCAGTAAACGGTGATATTGGTGGAAGTGCTCAGAAGGTATCAGCAAAAGGCGATTTTGCGTCAGGAGAGATCGGGTCAGGTGAAATACAAGGCTCAAGTTTCGTTGAAGACTTCTCCGGTTTGAACTCAGGAGGCACCGTAATGAAAGTATCAGGAGTACAGGATGCACAGAAACAACATCTAAGTATTCAACCAGTAAATGTGTTAAACCACGATCAGATAAACAACAGTTCTGCACTAAAGGAAATTTCAAAACAGTTGGAATTTCCAGTACACACTTCCAACTTACCGAACAAATCAAACGATAAGGAATCTTTACCTAGTGCAGGATCATACGATGAAGAACCAGATCTCATAAAAGAAAAGGAGAACCAATCCATACAATCCTCACCGCTTTTTGAACATTCATCTGGTGAGCACTCGGGAGAAGATGAGTCGGAACACTCATCTGGTGAGCACTCGGGAGAAGATGAGTTGGAAGGAAGTGCGACAGGGAAAGATGAGAGTACTGGAGTGGCAAGTGGTTCTGGTGGAAGTCGTGAGCTGCCCAATGGTCACGACTACAATTTTAGGGTACGACCACAAATATTCACTCCACTAGAAGAGGAATACTCGGGGAGTTCTGGGTTTGAAATGCAGGATGCACAGAAACAAAAACTAAGTGTTCATCCAGGAAATGTGTCAAACCACGATCAGTTAAAACACAGTTCTGTACTAAAGGAAGTTTCAAAACAGTTAGGATTTCCAGCACACACTTCCAACTTACCGAACAAATTAAACGATAAGGAATCTTTACCTAGCGCAGGATCATACGATGAAGACCCAGATCTCATAAAAGAAAAGGAGAACCAATCCATTCAATCATCGCCACTATTTGAACATTCATCTGGTGAGCACTCGGGAGAAGATGAGTTGGAAGGAAGTGCGACAGGGAACAGCGAAAGTAGTGGAATGGCAAGTGGTTCTGGCGGAAGTCGTGAGCTGCCCAGTGGTCATGTGCACAGTTTTAAGGCAAGACCACAGATATTCACTCCACTGGAAGAGGAATACTCGGGGAGCTCTGGGTTTGAAATGCAGGATGCACAGAAACAAAACTTAAGTATTCACCCAGGAAATGTGTCAAGCTACGATCAGTTAAAACATAATTCTTTACTAAAAGCAATTTCAAAACAATTGGGATTTCCAACACACGCTGCAAACTTACCGAACAAATCAAACGATAAGGAATCTTTACCTAGTGCAGGATCATACGATGAAGACCCAGATCTCATAAAAGAAAAGGAGAACCAATCTATACAGTCTTCACCGCTTTTTGAACATTCATCTGGTGAGCACTCAGGAGAAGATGAGTCGGAACACTCATCTGGTGAGCACTCGGGAGAAGATGAGTTGGAAGGAAGTGCGACAAGGGACATTGAGAGCAGTGGAATGGCAAGTGGTTCTGGCCGAAGTCGTGAGTTGTCCAGTTCTGATGATCACAGTTTTAGGGTAAGACCGCAGGTATTCAAAGCACTAGAAGAGGAATACTCAGGGAGTTCTGGGCTTGAAATGCAAACTAAACAAGACAGCGACAAAAACGTTGCTACTGCAGCAAAACCTGCCGATGTGGATACAACTGATAAATCAACTCAATCTTACCTTTCCGCTGAGCAAGAACAATCGACAAAAGAGGAAAACACAAAAATAACTGCTGCTTTAGGAAAACTTGAGCAGCAGTTAGTTGCAAGACTGAAAGAAATTGAGTCAAAGAATAGACACACAGGAAGCAGAAACAAATTTGGTTACAAACATTTTGATCACACAAAGGTAGGCCAACACATTCAGGTATTTCAACCACAAGATTCAGGGAAAGTACCTCAAGCGATTCCCGCTAAACATTACAGTACGAAATCAAATAAGTTGACTATCAAACACAGACAAACAAGTAATGAAGGAAAATCTTACAAAGAAGATCCGAAGATAAAAGAGACTACTAATGCTGAACAGCAAGTACAAGTGGCCAAGCCTAGCGTGCAGACAGTTGAGAGAATACAGTTGGAGGGTGAAAAAGAACAAACTCTGAATCAGAGCGCTCCATCTAAGCCCAAGCTTCCAATTACTTTAGAAACAGAACATCACGAGGAGCCACAAGTTTCCACAGGGCAAGAGAACGAGAACTTGGAGTCAGTGTTACCAACCCAAAAACTTACGCAGCAAACAAACTTGGCAAACGGTTCTTCATATACTACCTCAAATATGACATATTTGGAAGCAAAACTGGATCAAATGAAAAGCAAAGCGAAAACAAAAGAGAAACAAAAATCAGCAACTGAACTAGAGGAAGGTAAGGTTTAGCACAGTAATGATTTGGGGAAATTCTCCCTCGTGTAATTGTTTGTTTGCTATTTTTCATTTTAAGCCGTAAAGCCTCGGTCAAGCGAGTACGACAGTCGATGAAGTTTGAAACTCTCATTTACTTTAACATGTTCTCACTTGTGAGAATTAATGTGAGTTTTCATATATTTGTCCTGTGACTTGGTTACGTTAAATCTCATTCGCGTTTGAAAGCTTGCATGAGAGTTTGAACAAGACTTCAGTCAGCTGTCAACACTCAATATTCAGCTAGCTCTCGCCACTCAACTGTCATCAGTGACTAAACTCAGCTACCTCTCGCCACTCAAGTCTCAACCACTCAACTCTCAGCTAATCTCGCTTCTCAATTCTCATCAATGACTCAACTCTCAGCTACCTCCCGCCACTCAACTCTCAGCCACTCAACTCTCAACTTGCTATCGCCACACGTTTCTCATTGCTCAACTCTCAGCTACCTCTCATCACTCAGCTCTCGGTCAATAAACTTTCAGCTACCTCTTGCCACTCATTTCTCATCCATGTTTTAACTCTCAGCTACCTCTCGCCACTCAACTACCAACCACTCAAATCTCAGCTAGCTCTTCCACTCGACTCTCAGCCACACAACTCTCAGCTTCCTCTCGCCGTTCAACTGTAAGCTTGCTCTCGCCACTCAAATCTCAGCCACTCAGCTCTCAGCTAGCTCTCGCCACTCAACTCTCAGTTTGCTCTCGCCACTCAACTCTCAGCTAGCTCTCGCCACTCGACTCTCAGCCACTCAACTCTCAGCTTCCTCTCGCCACTTCAGTCTCAGCTTCCTCGCCCCATTCAACTTCATCGCTCAATTCTTAGCTAGCTCCCGCCACTTAACTCTCATCACTC
>JAOBYE010100004.1:5188-16866 GCA_025403585.1 Parazoanthus swiftii | reverse complement strand
GGTCCAGTTTTCATTCTTCATCAACTCATCCGACCTTTGATCCTGGCGTTTACAGCAGTTGGCAATACTGTTGATGCATAACCGTCATTATCGCGATCACTGTTACTAGACTTCTCATAAAATCAAGCCTATTCTGGAGGTTAGAAGAAGCACGTTTTGTCTTAATTAAAGACAATTTTGTTTGTGTTTTAGACACTTTCTGCTGCTGGCTCAAAAGCGCTGTTCCCACACCTATCACTAACCAGGACTACTGTACATCCGGGATTGCTGGACGCAAAGACACTAGACACCCACCTGCGGGCATGCGGTCAGCAGTTCCTCTGGGAGGCATGGGAACTGGCTCTTTTGAGTTGCGTGCTGATGGTACCTTTCATGAATGGACTATTGAGAACCAGTCACCTGGTGGTTCGGCCAAACTGAACAAAGGAGCCCTGGATCTTGCAGTATTTGGTGTACGGGTAGCATCTGAGGGCACCAGCACATCTTCTCTCCTCCGTGTCCATTCTCCCCATGGGTACCCCGGCGTGGCAGCATTGTCTTACTCTGGGGCCTTCCCGGTTGCAAAGCTTTCTCCAGGTAGCACAAGTTATGTGAAATGCTTTGACTTTTTCTTCTGTCAATGCTGAACTTACTGCCTACATAAATGTGTGTTTAAATGTGTTTGAAGGTTCCAAAATTTGTTTTTTCACAATTACGAAACGAATTGAAATGACGTGTGACGGTGCCAGACAAAGCCTTGGTTACCAGATAACAAATCGTTTCTCAATAATAGATACCAAAGCAGCTACTGATCATTATAAGATTCCTAAAATGTATGCTACCCACTTTAGTGAGGGCAGTTACTGAATAATACATACAAAACCCACGCATCTTGTTGCGCGTGCGCGCAGAACTACCACGAACTGACTGACGCACACACACACAAACACACACACACACACACGTCGCGCAATCTACGACGACACGCATGTATGTGTACATCCTTTTTTGTGCTTAGATCTACACCTGTCTGTACGTAGCTAAACACCGAAACACTTTTCATGCTGTATATATCATGAATTTACTCACTCCACTTCTTGTGCGTGTAAAGCTCTTGTACGTTTTGTTTATAAAAAACTGAACTGAAACTATTATTCACACAGCCATCCACTTTTTATATTCCTAGCCGGTCTATTAACTCGAGAGGTTGATATGGATTTGTACGCTTATTCTGCGTTCCACCCGCGTGATTCCCGCAAGTCCGCCACACCGGCGGTTGCCTTTACGCTGGGGTTACACAACAAGCGCGGTAAGGTGCCAAAGGAAGTCTCGTTTATGTTCAACCTTCCGCTGGGCGTGCAACACGACACCATACGAGCAGGAAACAACTTTGGCGAAGTAGTATTCACCAGGTAACTACCATATCTACTATTTTTGTGGTATGTTGAACCATTTCTCTAATCCTTTTAAATTTTTAATTATTTTATCATCATTATCATAACTCGTCATTGTCATCATCAGTTTCATAATCATTGTCATTATAAAGATAATATCGTCCTTTATTATAGTGTGCGGTCCGTACGCTCTTTCCAAAACCTTTTTCAAATTCAATAAAACCACAATCAAAATGCAAATAAGGAAGTTTTTTATTGCATTTTTTCTATTCCTTTAATCCTTTAAGAACAAAGAACCATAAGAAAGAAACGGTTCACCAAAACATTTAAAGATAGACTGAGGATTGACGGCCGCGGGGGATCTTGATTAGAAGCAAGTGACAATCCCTCCTCTTTATTTTTCGCTCTCCTTCCCCTTCTTCCTTTCGCGCCTCAGGCTACTGAGAAACTTGGAAATCCCACCGAACCGTTGAGACATCTGAGACGTCTGTGAACATTTTTGACTATCACGAGAGTAATTTTTTTTTATCGTTAACTTATAGATTAATCAAACCATCGGATTGTGCTTACGCCTGCGATAAGATGCCTAAATGCCTTTCCTGGACAACTAATGGTCCTACTTCATGCATGCTGAAGAATCACATGCCGCTTCACTCGTGGGCGCCCGGGATTGTGACGGGACTGAAGGGAGAATGGTCCGTGGAGAACTCCACGTTAACGCTTGAGAGACCCGGCTTCTTCCCTCAGAGCGGAAGCACCACTCTCCTTGCTGTTGATTACAAAGATACAAACACGTCTTTTGCAGTGGTCGATGACTTTCAGCAAGTGTGGAAACAATTTGCAGAGACAGGTTTAAACTTTATATATGCATATATGCTGTATTCAATAGTTGAAGAAGGTTCTAAAAAGAGTTGTGATGGGGCTCTGTCGAGATGCCACGACGTTTTGTCAGCAAGGCGAGAAACAGTTTGAATTGGGAGCAAAATAATTTCGCCAACAGGAAACTATCAAACAAATATGTCAAAACAATTACTTTTATCCCTGTCAGGCTTAGATTTACAGAAATTAGTCGGTGAATGCGAAATTCCAGTATTTAGCTGCATGCCTAAATTTTACTGTGTTTGTACTTTATTCTCAGACGAAGAACTTTTGTCTTATTGAGTTAGTCTAGTGCTGACACAATCGATTAATCTGCCTTTTTTGCAGGAAGTGTTAGTGCTAACGATTCCGTCAGTAGGGTTGGTCTGCATGGGGCGGCGTCACTGCGTACCGTATTACAACCTGGAGAGAGCAAGTCCTTGACTATCATCATGGCCTGGTATTACCCACACAGAGACATCGCGCGGCTTCATGTTGGTAACTTCTACTCAAACCTGTTCGGCTCAAGCAAAGATGTGGCGCTGCACATGCGCAAAGACTTGCTTCCATCCATTAAAGGTAAGTGTTGGAAGGCACGTTATAGCATCTTCATATCCGATAGCGTGTCGAGTGTAATGTTTGTTTTAACAAAAGTATGGTTGGGAATCTGAGCCGATAACCAAAGAGGTTTTGAACAAACCAATCACATTTTTTTCTTTATCAAAACCCTACTGGACCGGTGTTCATGGCTTTCAAGCTTTCAATCCGGCGGACCAACCTTTAAGGGGATACTCGCGTATTTGGTCCCCCGTCAAAACATGTTTGTTAATTTTTTTTAGTGTGTCTGTTATGCACACTCAACCTTACGCGATATCACTGTTATTGTGCCAAACACACTTTTGGCGATCGTCGAATCCTCCATGACTTGAGTTGGAGTTGCGCTCGATTGGAGTACTGTTGCCCACTCTAGCACTAATCTTAACTCAAACTCACAAGTTGTTATTTTCCCTGTATTGTTGTGTGTTTCTTAGCAGTTATGACCTACTTTAAGAAGCCATTTCCACAGAAGGCAATATTCGGATTGTTTTAATCGTTCTTGACACAATGACAGCAACATTCATGTTTAAAAGGCGCTATATATCGTATTTATGTATGTGAGTACCAGCTTCAAAAGGTCATGAATCACACTAAACATATCGTAGAAAGAACAGGAACCAACTCTGCTTGAGGAGACGAACACAGCTAACAGAATTGGTCTTCCGTAGGGGATTAAACCGTGCAAGAAAGAGCTGTTGAGTAGTGGGGCATTTGTCGAGTATCTCCCCCTTTCCAGTGATCTTCTAACACAGTATTGGTTACAATACAGTGCAATTCAACCATACTTTCATTCCTCATAACTTTCTTTGTTAAACATTTAAGACATCCGCGCTTGGCAAAGCCCGTTTTTACTGCCGCTACCGTCGTCTGGAGCAAGCGACTCCCCCAAACCGGAAGCAGAGGAGGTCAATAGACTTCCTGTTTGGTTACAGGATATGATGATGAACAGTGTGAGCTTTTGGAGGTCTGGGTTCTGGACTGAAGACAAGAAATGGCGGCAGTGGGAAGCACTCGACTGTAACAAGATCGACTCGATCCAAAACGACATGCAAAGGATCATGCCGTATGTCCTCTTCTTCCCTGGTAAGAAATCACCACAGGTATCGCATGCGCATCTGATCTTACAAATTGTATCACCACTGTTCCTTTTGTTACGCGACCCTCGAGGTCTTTTTATTAACTGCCAACCATTTTAGCAATAGCTTCACAATTCGGATACATGATTGTAAAAATACTTTAATCTGTAGTTATTGTTACCATTTTTGTTGTTTTTGTTATTGATATTAATTTTTAGATTTATTATTATTACTAATATTGTTATTGTTATTATTATTATTTTTATTATTATTATTATTATTATTATTATCATCATTTTTTGACTAGGTAAGTGCTTAACGGGAAACGAAATTTCGGTTCCGTAGTTTTCCCAGCACGGTAACGACAAGACACTGGAGACGATCGTCGCTGTGAAATCTTATACTCTGCCAATACTTTTGATTAACACGATAAACTGGCTGTAATGAGTGGTTTCTCAACTGCTTAACGGGGGGCTTATTGAATTTACCGAATGGTTGCAAATTAATGGAAAGAAGTTTGCTGGTGGGATGGAAGGGGGGGGGGGTTGCCTAGCTCTAGTTAAATAGCTGTTGCTACATAACGAAATCGACCGGGTCCATCAGACAAAGCGCATGCGTTCGCAACACCGATGTTCAAAACCCAGAAATAGTGCCAGTTGTTATTAACTGTGGAATGTGAGTTTATTTTAGCGGCGGCGGTTTTGGTCTGTCAGCTCAGTGAAAAGCAACTGCTTTGGATTTAAAAAATTAATTCGTCAGTGGGTCGTGGCAATTTCTGTTCCAGTGCTGAATCGTGCTCTACCAAACTGTTACACATTTCCACTGTAAGGTTGCTTTTCACTTGATAAAAAAGGGCACATCTGAGAGTAGAATAACAGTTATGTGCCTTTCTTTTAAAACTGCCTAGCATTCAATCGCTTTAAATGTATATTCTTTTTGTTTTGCTGAAAAAAAGAAAGAAATGGAGCTGTAATGAAAAAAATTGAGATTCTTAATCATTCTTCTTAAACATTGACTTTCATCACCTCTTTAGCCGATTGGCGTGGTGAGTACATGCCATTACATTTTGGCTTTTTTTCGGCGTTGGTCAGTACGTTGTATTTTATCTTCGCAGAGTTTGTCCGTGACTTGTTGGTATCGTGGAGCAAGACTCAGCTGTCAGACGGAATGATTGAAGAAGCCTTAACGACTGGATGCCTCGGCAAAACAGAAAAGCTTGGTATGAATAAAGTTGTTGAGTTGCTTAAAAAAAGGGCCTATACCGTCTCACTTTGTTTAGTGTAACCGCGACAGTTACAAAAAGTATAATGCAAACTTACAGCTTTCCTCATGCCCACTTTTCACCTTGATTTACGACCTTAAAGGAGTACGAAAGCAAAATGTGTCACAAACGCTAGCAGTATATGGCTTAAAATCTGTAGCTTGTGAGACAGACTCGCTATGGCTGCGTAATACGTTTCTATCAAATGTCCTAAAACAACGTACCTTTAAATGACGAAGAAGATGCGGAGTACCCTCTTATCCCCTGCATAAAAAACGGCTTTATTTATCAGCAAGAGGAAGCTTTTTGAGTAAGTGGATTCAAAAGGATGTAGCTTATAAGGACGTGCCAAATGAAACCGTTGTTAGGACAAATCCAAGTGCCACTCCTCGGGTAGAAGGCTGAGGAGCTAAATAGTAGACATACCAATGAAATCCTTGATAGGAAGAATCCAGGTGCCACTTCTCGGGTAGGAGACTGATGAGCTGAATAGAGTTTATTTACAAGGACACACCAATGAAATCCTTGTTAGGAAGAATCCAGGTGAAATTCCTCGGGTATAGGACTGAAGAGCTAAATAGAGTATTTATAAGGACATACCAATGGAATCCTTGTTGGGAAGAATCCACGTGCCACTCCTTGGGTGGGAGACTGATGAGCTGAATAGAGTTTATTTACAAGGACAAATCAGTGAAGTCCTTGTTAGTAAGAATCTAGGTGCCACTCCTTGGGTAGGAGAGTGATGAGCTGAATAAAGTTTATTTACAAGGACAAATCACTGAAGTCCTTGTTAGGAAGAATCCAGGTGCCACTCCTTGGGTAGGAGAGTGATGAGCTGAATAGAGTTTATTTACAAGGACAAATCATTGAAGTCCTTGTTAGGAAGAATCCAGGTGCCTCTTCTCGGGTAGGAGAGTGATGAGCTGAATAGAGTTTATTTATAAGGACAAATCATTGAAGTCCTTGTTAGGAAGAATCCAGGTGCCTCTTCTCGGGTAGGAGAGTGATGAGCTGAATAGAGTTTATTTACAAGGACAAATCATTGAAGTCCTTGTTAGGAATCCAGGTGCCTCTTCTCGGGTAGGAGAGTGATGAGCTGAATAGAGTTTATTTACTAGGGCAAATCATTGAAGTCCTTGTTAGGAATCCAGGTGCCTCTTCTCGGGTAGGAGACTGATGAGCTGAATAGAGTTTATTTACAAGGACAAATCATTGAAGTCCTTGTTAGGAAGAATCCAGGTGCCACCCCTTGGGTAGGAGAGTGGTGAGCTGAATAGAGTTTATTTACAAGGACAAATCATTGAAGTCCTTGTTAGGAAGAATCCAGGTGCCACTCCTTGGGTAGGAGAATGGGCATCTGAATAAAGTTTATAAGGAAGTGCCAAATAAAACCCTTTTTAGAAAGAATTAAGGTACCATGCCTCAGATAGAACACAGATGAGCTCAAAAGAGTTTATGTGGACGTACTCAATGAAATCCTTGTTGAATACGGAGAAGCAAACCTTCGTCTATTAACTCACCAACAGCATTTGTAACTTTTTTTTTAATCCTGTGAACTTCAAATATATCAAAGAATCACTTTTCCCCCTAAAGTATTATTGAAAATCAACCCTTTTTACAGGTTCTATAAACTATAATGCTGTGCTATTATGAGCCAAACTAAGTGAAATCATGAAAAGTCGTTCCAAGGAAAGCTCCCCCTTAACAGCCGGCATAGTTACCTTCACCAGTTTGTTGGTTTTTCTGTTGTAACAGATTATGCTGGAGGGCGGAGCATGGGGGACACCACGTCATTGTTCGTGGTTGAGTTATACCATTATTTCTTGTGGACGAATGATACTGAGCTATTGGACCACCTATGGCCCGCCGCTAAGAGAGCCGTATCCTGGAGTATGAGCGAGGCTACCAAGGGTAGGTAAAAACTGTGTAATGTGCGGCGCTGTTTGTGTTTGAGTTATACCATTATTTCACTGGGATGGGGAACAATGGTACTGAGCTATCGGACTGCTAGTTGAGCTACGTTGCTGTTACAATCGTTGTTGTTGTTGTTGTTAATACCGACGTTTAGCTTCTTGTTTTGTTTGGAATGGTAACAAAGGCAACAAATTTTAAACCAACAAATTTTGATCATGATTAACAATATAGTTTGATAGAAGGAAGAAAACGAAGACAAAGAAGAAATCCTCAAAGATTGGTTAAAAAGTTATTAGCGTTAGTTTTGTTCAGGTCATAGCAGCGTTTAATTTTAAAGCCTTCTTGTTATGAATTGAAAGGTTATAGAATTTTTATAAAGCATTAAATCTCAGCCTAAATTTGAACAAAGTGTTCTAGACAGTAACAGTTATAAGGTAACAATACAATAGTCTCGCGTTATCTGTGTAACGTCAAAGGCGTGGAGCTGCAATAGCAATTGTTTAAGCCGGAAAGCAACAGACAGGAGTAACGTTCACTTCCGGTTAAGTGTCGATGCTGTCTTGAGGAATCCGACTGCTGAAAATCCATATGTCATTGCTATCGCTGTTTTTATCACTGTCATTGCATTTGTCAACTTTGTCACTCATACTACACTGTCTCTATCTCTATCTCTATCTCTGTCACCATTTCTGTATCTGTCACTTATAAGCTGTCACTGTAACTGTATCAATCTGTGTCACTGCCACTACACTGCCAGTGTTAGTTGGTGTTATCGTAGTTATATATTCTAATTATTGTCTGATACTTATATGTATTTTGCGCCATAGAAATAATAGTTATTATTATTATTATTTTTAATATTATTATTATTATTATTAATATTAATATCATAATTATTATTATTGTTATTGTTATTGTTATTGTTTTTGTTATTGTTATTGTTATTGTTATTGTTATTGTTATTGTTATTGTTATTGTTATTGTTATTATTATTATTATTATTATTATTATTATTATTATTATACATATATTGCAGGGACTGAACTTCCTTTCCGGAAAGCGAATGTTTACGATCTGCTGAACCTGGACAAGTACGACCATAATATCTACAACAGTGTTGTATATCTGTTGACCCTGCGGGCAGCGGAAAAACTAGCATCTCTTAAAAACGACACCTCGTTCAGCAGGTTGATAAAAGAGACCTACGTAAAAGCGTCCAAGAGAGTGGATTTGGAACTGTGGGACAAATCGAAGGGGTTCTACCGCGCCTGGTGGGACATGGAGTATGGATCGCCATCTTGGATTATGTCCGATTCGTTGTATGGCCAAGTGTGGGGTTACACATTGGGGCTGGGTGAGTCGCCGTTCAATGTGGGCTGGCAACAGGAAACAACAAATACTCCATGGTGAAATGCTATGAATGAACCCTCGTTGCAAACTCCAAAAACACTTCTTATACTAGTGCTAACAACTAATAATTCTAATACTAATGGCAGAAGAATTAAACCTGACCACAACTTTCGAAGATTTAAGGAAAGTCTGTAAATATTTGAAGTAGTATAGGACTGGCTTGTAATACAGATCATTCAAAAAGTTTAATTGTAAAAGCGCAGTATTAGTTTCTCCAATTGCTGAGCTGGTCTTAACCTATTACTTAGTTTTGCGCTTTGCTGGTTTCATTTGGTTCGTATTCAGGTCAATGGGTGGAACGCTGAGTAAATCAAAGGGCTCCCACAGTTCCTTTCGTGCGTGGTTTTACCATTTGCAGACTGTCAACGTTTTTTGAAATAGCTGTATACCCAGGAAACGTGCAAACCATGCGATCGGCTGTTACGTACTAAGAATATTGACTGAATTGATCAAATGGCGGCATTCCAGAAAACCTCACTGGCCTACGTATATTGAAATTTCGTCATCTTTAAATGCATTCACCAGCTAGTGTTGTCAGTGACTAGTATGCAGCTCCTTTGTTGTATTTACGTATTAGAAAACGAAATTCGTTTCTTCAGTAAATCGCGCAAAAAAGAGCTCTTGTTAGTATAATCTTTTGACGCCTTCGGGGATGGTGTTTTTTGAGCACGCAAGACAGCATATAATATAATAAATAATCCAAGGCTAGGTATGCTTGCATGCCTTTGTTGCAACATAGACGCTTACTCGCGCCATACAAAAAGCGCACAAAAGTTTCCGGCTGAGTGCCAATAGATGATTTGTCTAATGTGCAATTTTCTGTTTTAGGCGAACTTCTGGACGTAAAAAATCTAAGATCTCATCTGGAAAAAGAAGTGGAAAACAATGACACACCTTTTGGGTTGAAAGCTTTGAGTACTGAGAGGAAGGAGATGAGCTTTGAAGACACGTCCGTGATCCTGGGACGGGGGGCGGTCAGCTGCAAGTCCCTGGAGAACATCACCAAACACAACTCAGTCTGGATGGGAGCAGATGCAAGTTGGGCAACCAACATGATTCACTTGGGTAAAACCAATATCCGTCCGATTTATCCATGTATAGTCCCTGCCAAAGGGACTTGCAAGTCGTAAATGTTAGCACTGATTTTTCATGGACCTTGTTCGTCTTGCGTGGACCTTTTTTAACCTGCACGACATTTTGCTGGCTTGCAAGACTTGTTTTTGTAAATTGACACAAAGGAAAAACGAAATTTTCACCGATCAATAATTGAAAAAGAAAAAAATGAACTTCTCGTCTTCTCCATCTTTTGCAATTGTATCAGGTCCAGAAAAAGTGAAAATGAACAAACCCCATGGAACTGATTGTTTGATGTTGAGTTAACGCGAACCAAGTCGGTTAACATTTTATCCCACGACTGGGCTTTGTTACCTCAGTTTGGGACAGATTCGGGTTTATTTAGCCCTGTTTCGTAAAAGTGTTTCAACAATTCCTTTAAAAGAACTGGATTATATGTACCGAGATAAAGATATTTCATTTAAGATTTGGATTAATCCTGAATTAATTTAACCATTTTTTAAAACAGCTAGGTTTACAAGGACATGTTTGTTTGAAATGGGGTTAGAGCTATCCTAGGTTTTGGAATTGCTAGATCCTATAAAGTACACAGCCCTGGGAACCCATGCAGCGTTAACCGAGTTTTCAGCATTATCCAGACTATCAGTGAATCTTGAGTGAAATTTTTCAACCTTGGGCTAGCATTAACCATCCTAACAACCGAGGTTAACTGACTGAGGGAACACTGCACCCAACACTAGTTTTCTCGCTGTCTTTTCCGCAGGTGTTGACCCGAACAGAGCGTTGAACCGTGCGCAGAAGGCCCTTGATCATTGGCGCGCTAAGTTGAACGATCAGTGGAACATTCACGGTCTAACGTCGTCCAGTGGCTACGGCTTAGACGGGTTGCCATGGGCAACTTCCCATTACTCGTCCCATCTAATGATGTGGCATATTCCACTGGCGTTGTCTGGTCAACAGTACTCGGCTCCAGATGCATCGTTGACGTTCATGCCCAGATATAAGGTTCCTTTTGAGCTTCCCTTCTTCACACCCACGGCATCAGGGACCATCAAAGCCACGCATTCTACTGGTCCTAGCAAACAAGAAGATAAGGAAGAAATGTACACTTTGTCCGTTGTGTCGGGTGAGCAAATTAACCATTAATCCTCAATTAAGCAGAAATCGTCTATCTGTTTTCTTTTGGGTAGAGAAAACGAAAAATATAAAATTGACTCTAAGTATATCTCTAATTAGTTAAAATGTACTGTCTACTCTCTAAACATTCCTTATAATTCAGTTTACAGTAAGAGGGGTTGTTTGTCTTCAAAAACGTCATCTCACCACCAAATTAATGACTTTCATCTATATCTGCCCCTGTGCTTGCATCTTTATCTGCCCCTTGGCTTGCATCTTTGGCCGCCCCTGTGCTTGCAAGTTTGGTTGCCCCTGTGCTTGCATCGTTATCTGCCCCTGTGCTTGCGTCATTATCTGCCTCTGTGCTTGCACTTTTGGTTGCCCCTGTGGTATCTGCCCCTGTGCTTGCATCTTTGGTTGCCTCTGTGCTTGCATCTGTGGCTGCCCCTGTGTTTGCATCTTTGTCTGCACCTGTGTTTGCATCTTTGTCTGCCCCTGTGCTTGCGTCTATATCTGCCCCTGTGTTTGCATCTTTATCTGCCCCTGTGTTTGCATCTTTATCTGCCCCTGTGCTTGCGTCTTAGTCTGCCCCTGTGTTTGCATCTTTATCTACCCCTGTGCTTGCATCTTTGTCTGCCCCTGTGCTTGCATCTTTGTCTGCCCCTGTGCTTGCGTCTTTGTCAGCCCCTGTGCTTGCATCTTTGGCTGCCCCTGTGCTTGCATCTTTGTCTGCCCCTGTGTTTGCATCTTTATCTGCCCCTGTGCTTGCATCTTTGTCTGCCCCTGTGCTTGCATCTTTGTCTGCCCCTGTGTTTGCATCTTTATCTGCCCCTGTGTTTGCATCTTTGTCTGCCCCTGTGTTTGCATCTTTGTCTGCCCCTGTGTTTGCATCATTATCTGCCCTGTGCTTGCATCTTTGTCCGCCCCTGTGCTTGCATCTTTGTCTGCCCCTGTGCTTGCATCTTTGTCTGCCCCTGTGTTTGCATCTTTATCTGCCCC
>JAOBYE010099893.1:0-19885 GCA_025403585.1 Parazoanthus swiftii | reverse complement strand
CTGCGAAGATCTTTCATTTGCTTAAAATGTATATCCGCAGTACAAATATATGAGTTTCATATATTCATTTCATACATATAGATTATTGCACATACTAGCTAGTATATACCATAGTTTGACCTTATAATCAGTTGTCAAACAAGCAAGAGACTGGCAAATTTGACCACTTAATGAACATTTATCAAATGAAGATAAAGTTTTTTGTTGGAAAGTGTTAAAGGGACAGTCTTAATTAAGTGCAAACTATATAAATTAAACAAAGCAGAAAGCCACCTGCTTTCTGAGTTGCATGTCTTACTTCAAAACACAACACAAGATCCATATGCATGGGGTTCTACTGTAAGTTATACAAGTACAAACTGTTAATCATGTGAAGGGGTTGAACAGAGCTTACCAAAGCTAACTAAGATTCCCATTGGTCTGAGCAACTCATAGCCTTTTTTTGTGTCTGCTCCACTCAAAGGATCAAGAACAATATCAACTCCGTCTGGGCTGATCCTACAGACACAATGCAAACATGATAGTTTAGGGGTGAAATTTATTTCCTCTGAAGAACACCCCAAACTTGTTTAGGGGGAGTCCCCCCAACCTGTTTTGGTATCTTAATATATCTTGAAAAAATCAACAATCTCATCTCAGGGTATAGAACTAGTACTACTAACAGTATAATTTATGTTGGTCACACCAGCTTGAGTGAAGGGGAGGGCACAATGTAGAGCTGGTGTCAAACGGGATGAGACTTAATGGGTTCCTCATATGTAGTTCTCTTAATTTATTTACTAAAAAAATAGTGAACATTGCTTACTTGTGTACAACCTGCACATAGTCAGTTGTGCGATAATCAATGGCATGTGTAACTCCATTCTCTAGGATTCTCTCATGCTGCAACCAAACAAACAGGTACATGGGAATGTATTCAACTCACTCTCGTAATGCAGTCGCAGGTGCTGGCAGTGGTTCATACAGTCAATGCTTACACTGTATCGTACATACAAGTCTGACTCATAACCCAAAATTGCATCATTCTGTATAAGCAAATACCAGCTTAAATTGCTTCTGAGGATTTGGGAGTACTTCCCATAAGGGTTTAAATGGGGAAGCTCCAACCAAAAAGAACAGTTTTTCATATTTACACTTGTGAAAGTTGAGTAGTCAAAATTAACATAAAAAGGTATGATTTTATTGTAGGTAAATGAAAGGGCTTCAAAATACATGTAGCTGCCGGCTGCCGGCGATAGCAGGCAGATTTTGGACCTTACTGGCAATTGTCATTTCCACAACACAATTCAAGATCATGGGGTAATAAGCAATTTTTTCGCCGATTCAGTCTTTGTAACTAAGAACAAAATTATTTCACTTCCGAGCAGAACTTTGTTTTCATCTACATGTTAGATAAAGCAGAACTTTTTTTTTTTTCATCTACATGTTAGATGTAGCAGAACTTTGTTTTCATCTATTTGTTAGAATAACTGTGCTGAATTCTCCTTATTTTCATGAAGCTCAAAGGAACTACTTTTATCATCACTGTGCAAAAACTGTGTGAGCACAAATATTATATTAATTAATTGTCTCAACTTGATTGAATTGAGAAATGCTAAGAGGAACATGCAGATTCACTAGTATATAGCCTGGTCTTGTAGGTTATGTTTGTACCCTTTTGCACTTGCAGACTGAAGTGATATTTTGCCCAACGAAAGCAGCTGGCAAAAATTTTGGACCAAACAGAAAAGCCTACAAAATAAGACAGATTTTCAGAACGTTATTTTGAACCCTGAAGGGGTATATTATTATTATTATTATTATTATTATTATTATTATTGAATAAATTTTCTAGTGTAAGCATAAAAGGCCTACCTAGGGGTATATACTATTTAAAGCAAAAATGGTATATATATGAAAGGGAGAGACCCCATGTATTGCTATCTTGATCAGAAACTTGTTTCCCTTTAGCACATTGTACTGTTGACCGGTAGTGGTTTTGTTATTAATAATTACAGACCAGTCATCTTTAATTCGGGTCATCTACATGTAGGGATCGACCTGTAAATGCAGTCTTGTGCATGTTGAGGATCAATTTCTTAAGAATTGTGGCCCTAAATGTCCAGCTACACGTAAAATATAGTAAGTTATACTGTACATATATTTGACCCAGTGATAAACAGCCACATACAAAAATCACGTTAATATATAGTTTCTCTTACTTTTGATGCAGAGGAGGTGCCAAACACTGTCACACCCTCAACACTCTTACAGAGCTGTGTAGCTGCTGTGCCCTAAGAAAAAGTAACAACTAAAGAAAGTCTACTAGTCTGGGATTAAATTAAATTCTCTACAAGACAAATCATAATCTATGTCAGAACTAAAAACTTCATCCTCACTTTGGGCTCTCTTTAGTCTTATGGTGAAGAGAGTCCCTAGTGGAACACTTTACAGCTGGTCGAAGGTAGATTTGGGAAGTTGACTATAGACAAAGAACATATCAGTGTTAAGGGGGAGATGCAGATCATATCAGTGTTTCATGCTGCATACGGTAATTATGTCACAATCTGCCAACACCTTGGCTTCAATGTAAAGAATCAAAATTTTGAATCATAGCAACACAGTATAATATCATAGTTGATAAAGATTCACAAATATTTTGAGAATTTTTTGGAGATAGCTTGGGAGGAAAAGAGGTGGGAGGTAAGTTGTTAATTTTGAAGGAATTTTAAGTTTTTCTGAATTTTTAGGTAAGTTGAAAATTGATTTTTGGAGTTTCTATTTAATGACTGGATGAATGCCAGATAGTAAATTAATGCTATCCAAGGGGTTGCGCACTTAGAAACAGTGTTTGCTGCATTCCAAAAACTTTTTTCCCCTTTTAAATCCGGCCTTCTCCAATCCCCTAATTTAATCACTACTAAAATGTGACTGGCTATTGCCCCCTCCCCCTGCCCCGTAAGCTAAATTAAAGGTGGAGACAATTATAATAACAACAAGCATATAAAGCAGTAGTGCTCATTTTTAAAAGAAAATAAAAATTATCAATGATACTGCATGACTGAAATGGTTCTGTCACTCTGTTTCTGATCAAAAGCAATAAATTATTATGAAATTGACAACACAAGTTTTCATGAAAGAAATAACTAACCACTCCCCCAGCAGCCATGTGGATGAGAATACTCTTGCGCTTGCCCAAGTTAGCACAATAGAACAACATAAAATATGCCGTCAAGTATGTAATGGGGATGGCTGCTGCTTCTTCAAATGACATGGCTTCTGGAATAACAAAGCAGTAATCTGCTGTCACACAAGCATATTCTGTCCATGAACCATACTCGCCAACACAAGTCACACGAGCCCCAACCTGTATAGATTAATAGTAATGATAGCAGTTTTAGAAGCAATCTGAAAACACTTCTTAAGCCTTTTCACCCTTTCAAGTTAATCAACATCTTTCTCCTTTTACAATATCAATAAAATTGAACAGGATAAAATTATCATGATTGATTACAAATAGCTTTGAAAATAATTTGACAATTTGATCACAAACTCATTATAAACTTAAGATGAAATGCAAAATTCTCCCATTTCATTAATAGGAAATGCATAAAGAGAAGTTATTCATCATGAGAGTTTAGCAACTTGTCATTTGACACTTGAATGGGTTAGGTAAATCTTAGTATAAATGCATCTGACAATAAGAGAATGCCATACAAATCTTGGATCCCATGTGGTTAGCATGGGATCTCTTAGCTTTCAGAAGCATGAAGATTCGAGCATTCATTGTGCCATTTTGGATTTCATCTACTGACCATGCAAGACTGGGAACAACACCAAAAAATGAGCAACTTCGTGACATAATAAGATTTTAATGCAGCTACATGTATAGCACATTGAATGTAGTAGAACTACACGTACATTCAGTATTGATCTGTCTTTTCTGTTGAGTTCAGTCTACTTACTGCAGTTCCAGTGACCCACCTCCTAATTCATTGAAACTATATATTGTGGAGTTCAAAAGTACCTTTCCCATCTCCCCCTTGGAGTGCAATCTACTTTCTTCAATTCAGTGGCCATCTCCTAATTCATTGACACTATATATTTTAGGGTCCAAAATTATCTCTACCATCTCCCCTTGGGAGTTCAGTCTACTTACTTCCTTTCCAGTGACCCCATCTCCCAACTCATCGACACTATATACTGGGGGGCCAAAAGTACCTCTCCCATCTCCCCCTGGGAGTTCAGTCTACTTGCTTCAATTCAAGTGACCCCATCTCCCAACTCATCAACACTATATACTGGGGGGCCAAAAGTACCTCTCCCATCTCCCCCTGGGAGTTCAGTCTACTTTTTTCAATTCTAGTGACCCCATCTCCCAACTCATCGACACTATATATTTTGGAGTCTAAGAGTACCTCTCCAATCTCCCCCTAGGAGTGAAATCTACTTACTTCAATTCCAGTGACCCCATCTCCTAATTCCTCAACAACACCAGCACATTCAAACCCAGGAACATATGGCGGCTTAACATTTATTGTTTTGTAATAACCAAGGCGTTGCATAAGTTCAGCAAAGTTTAAACCACTGAAAAATGAATTTAACATTGTTGTTAGCTGCATATTAACTAATCACAACAAATTTATAGTAACAGAATATAACTATTTGAACAATTATTTATAATGCCCAGTAATACAGAAATACTCAAACCGACTGAGTGAAAATCAGTGAAACTTCTGACACCGAATGCACATTTCTCTTCATTGTTTATAAGTAATTTAATTTACTTTTTTTTGTCAGAAATCAAAAACTAACAAAATACAGTTTCACTGAAAGGCAATGGTTCTAATCTAGATTAATAAATAATGCATAAACACCAATATCAAAATCTTAGTCAGTCTTGGCACGAACGCTAACTTGAAACTGAATCAACCGTTTAGCCAAAAAGAAAATATTTTACAGTCCAGCTGCTCAGCAAACTGACACCATCTAAATTAGTTTTTTTTCCATCACTGCCTTGGAAACTACAAATTCCTGCAACAGACACTGACATTTGTTAAAATAACTCATTAGGCTGTCGGGCTTGTGGTTTCCAGAAAAATTGTACAAAAGGAAAACAATATATTTTTGTTTATTCACCCGAACCAAATTTTGTTCTGCACAGGTCTACAAACAGTTATTTGTAAACATCAAACTTGGAGCTCCACTACATAAAAGACGAACTCTCAGAAAAAGAAACTTAGACCTGCAAATTATACGAACTGACATGTTTGTTGAGATTTTTGACTTTCACGAGAACAGTCGGGAAGCGTTCGAGCAGCTAGCGACCTGTAGGGAAATTCCAGAAATGTCTGACTTTATTTTAGAAAAAGTATAACCTTTTAAAAAATACCTATTTTCAAATTACAGCTCTTCTCACGATCTTCTTTCTGCAGTAATGTCAAGATTTATTTTTGTGGCTGTTTTTTTTTAACTGAAAAAAGCTGCCCATCCCATTAATCATTGATCATCGATACCCCAGTGTGAAACGTTAATATTTGTCCTTTGAAGCGCGTCACCAATGAACGGAAATACTCGAAATGAAAGATTTCAGCTTTCTGAAACAGTGGGTGCTAAAGTCAAGTACAATCCGCTTTTTAACTGAATACCTCACCTAACTAAATTAACTCAATCTATTCACTTAACTTGCATACAATAATAAATTATACAAACACCCAGCTACAAACTCACCAAGCGTGAACTTTCACCACAACTTGTCCTTGCATAGGTTTGGGCTTAGCGTATTTCTGCACTTGTAGTTTGTCATATCCGCCATGTCCCGTTAGTACAATACTACGCATTGACTCCATTTCGGGTTGATCGGGTTTAGGTTCGATGGCTGGGCCTTCTTTATGCTGGACTTCCTTCGTGCCTTCCTCTGCCGACATCTTGGTTGAGCGGAGCTCACTCCCAGGTCACTCCGGCCGCGTGGTTTTTTATCCACCGGCAAACCACAAAGTCATGACAAGGTCAAGGTGGGCAGTTCACGAAAAACACCCTGTTGAACACGCGACAGCAAGTTTTGATTAAATTCATTTTAAAATTAGCTGTAAGATCCGGTCACAGTTGACTTTTGAGAGGTCTCTCTAGTTAATTTGTTTCTCCTTTGAAAATGTTGTTTCTGAATGCGAAGGAAATGAAATGCTTACTATGATTGTACATTTGTTTCAAAATTCTGACTTGATATACGGGCCATTAGTCCGGCCGTGTGGTGACCATAAGATGCGCGTATTCGCGTTTATATTTCCACAATAAAGGCCGTGTTACACGAGTCAACTTGCAACGACGATTTTCCGCGCAACAATATTGTGTGTTGTGTTGCAAGTTTTTGAAACCAATTCAAAAACTCGCAACATGTTGCCGGGCTCCGTGTTGCGCAGAAAATTGTACCCGCGGTGACATGTTACACGGGAACGATTTTTAACGCAACATTGTTGCGCGGAAAATCGTCGTTGCAAGTTGAATCGTGTAACACGGCCTTAACACGCGTGTATATGGGCATTAAAACACGCGTATATACGAGCAGCGTAAAAAATCGCGCGTATCGGGCAACAAAGCCCGTGAAACACTCTTATAAGCGAGTTTCAGATGACGTCATTGTTTACATTTTGTCTCATTAGCATAATGCAGTATAAAACCAAAGTCAGGTTTGAACCAAAATGAGTCCAGAGTTTGATAGTATATAATATTTACAATAAGTATATATCACTGCAAATGTTAGCGTGATATATCAAATAATCAAGGAGAAATAAATGTTTAAAAACGTCGAAAACTACAAAGAATGTATGGCTGGAGGCAACACGTACAGAACTCTCTAATTTTCGACATTTCCGACCATTTATTTGTTCTAAATTATTCCTTATACAAAACTCAAATTTTCAGATTGTACAAATTGTTCTATGCTTTTTCAAGTTACGGACTCATTTTGGTTTTATCTCAAATTTGGTTTTATGCTGTATTATGTTAATGAGGCAAAATGTAAACAATGAAATTGGCCTATATATATAGGGTATTAAACTTAAAGAACCATGTATTCGAGGTTGAACACGCGTATATACGGGCAATACAGAAACTTGTGCATGATCTCGTCCCCAGATCGAACCGCCAAACGAGATCTGGGGATGAGATCAACTTGTGCATATTCGGGAAACAAAGCCCGTGTCCAAGCAAGGCCGTTAAACACGCGTGTATACGGGCATTAAAATCGTAACTACACCGGGCACCAAACGACACACTGGTGTATGTGCTCACTCAGGCGTGTTAATTGTACGCGTACACACGCGTCTTTATGGCTACCACATGGGGTAAGAGCCCGTATATCAAGTCAGAATTTTAAAACAAATGGACAACCATAATTTTTCACCAAAACTATACTCAAACCTGATAATAATCATACTTTCGTATGGAGGGCTTCTCCGAGAAGTGATGACTAAATCTGACTGTTCTCTTTGTGTGTGAAGTTAACCCTGCATTATCCCTTTAACGCCGAATTTTGCAAACACCAGCAATCTTTGACGATCAAAATGATTATTTTAAGCCAGCTATAGCTATTGCTAATCTTGTGCTACTGTCCCCCCCCCCCCCCAATCCCCGGGATATACCTCCTCTCAGGGTATGCTATCAAGAACAGGGTATAGAGTTTTTAATTTTAGAAGTTTTGTTTTCGTAAATAGGGTCAAAATCACGAAAAGAGTACGAAGTTTCCGAGCATTTTTCTCATAAACAGGGTCCGGGTTTGAGCGTCCGGGCGGCATCCCCCCAACCTCGTTCCCAGGCTCTTTTCCCTTTCTGGTCCCCTCGGAGCCTGGGAACAAGGTTGGCATCCCCCTATCCAAACGTAGATTGATGATATTGGCCTCGTCGAGGTATCGTTATAAAGTTGTATGTATGTATGCCATACTTCATGTTAGATGATTTAACTTGAGTGACACTAAGCCTAAAGACAGGGCAAGAGCTCCGATAAGCGCAAACTCACTGGATTCAAAGATAATAATGTAGTGTATTTCAGCTCAATTTTAAAACCCGACCCTCTTCTCCTCGATCTTATTTGTGTTGGAGGCGTTCCTTGCGTTTCTGGTTGATGCGGATGACCTGGCGATCATCCAGAAACACAAGGAACGTCTCTGATCATTTTTATATATAAGCTATTATTTAAAGAAATTTGGCAGACAGCTTTGATCACGTGTCGTAGTGCGATTTGGTGACTCTGCTCTCCCTCAGCATAAATGTTTGCGCCAAATAACGATTTTCAAGAGATATTTTCGAACCCCATTTGCTATCAAAAAGGTGCCCTTAGAAACTCCCATTTGCGCTAATCCGTAAAGTGCCCTCTATCTAAACTCTGTAAATTCTGTCATTTCTTATAATTTTATCATGCTGGGCGTTTTTTGGACGTAACCACAGCAAACGAGTTTGGTTTGTCTATAGCAGCACTGCGCACGCGGGCGTTTTCAGTATTTTTCGATCTTTCAGAACCATAAAATAACTGATAAATGGGAAGATCTTTTATTAATTAGGTTTTATTTTAGTTAAGTACTATTTTCTTAATTTTAGCTGTATGAAATTGAAACGGTAGTTATGTAATCAGTAAAGAATGGTCGTTCATAACTCGTGAGTACAATCTTGGCAAAATTTCGCAGAATTGGAAGTGTGAGCCAGGACAAGCGAAGTAAAGCTCGATCATTCAGCATTATTACCATTTAAGGAGCACGAGTGTTGATGGAAAATACAACACCCGCGCAAAGCTCATACGAAACCACACCCGGGACCCCACCGGCATATTTTTGTTCACTCGCTGGTGAGGTTATCAACTTACTGGCCATGATCTTTCAAATATTTTCAATAATCGTGAAAAGATAAAAATTCTCGAAAATTTCTGAAGGTTATTGAAAATTTTCCAAAGATTATTTAAGGTTTTCTGAAGATGTTCGGAACATTTCCAAACATTTTTGGGTTTTTTTATGTACTGAAAAGAAAATTACTCACTCACGGCACTGCGTTCGTTTGTAAATTATTGTTTCTACCACTCGAAAAGCAAAATACACGAGTAAGCGCGCCCGTCGGGTCGTGCAATATTCTTTTTTAATTTTATTTTTAAACGCTTCACCTGCTCAAAAATGCACTGACAACAGGTGAAAAACTATGAATATTTTGTTCTGCAGCCAATTGGAAATAAGATAAGAAAGTGATCTGGTTCCGTTTCAGACAAATGCAAATATTTCGTTATCACTCATTTGAATTTTGAGGTCAAAGTAAATACAATCCGCAACATACTTCACTATAAATAAGAGTGAGCTAGAAAGAAACGCGAGAATATTGTTTTTCCATTTTTGGCGTGGGTGTAAAGAATTTGAGAACGGTTGAAGCAAAGAGCAAAGATTATTTGCGACACAACAAATTCCCCCTGCGGGGGATGGCGGATTTTAGAGCGGTCCAATCTTTTGTTTTCCGACACGTCTCAGTTTGGCAGCGATTAACACTATTATTCGGTGAAATATGGGTAACGAAAAAACCTCTGTCCCTCGGCAACATTCATTTGTTTCGCCTGGAAATGAATAACGATTCGACGCTAAAAGAGCAGAAAGAACGCTCTTCAAGATCGAACGACGTTTTCAACGAATCTATACTGGAAGAGGACTTGGCTAAAGTGAAGATTTTACTGAAATACGGCGGAGACTGTATTCGGCTGAATGACAAGAACAAGCTTGGTTTGAATGCGTTACAACAAAGTTGTGTGAAGGGAAACCTTGCGCTTGTTATGCTGCTTCTGGATCACGGAGCGTGTATGGAGTCGAAAGATTCAAACGGATGGACTGCGCTTCATTTCGCTGTAGCGGCCGATAAATGTAGCGTCGTACGGTTTTTGATCAATTCTTGTGCGGATCTCACGGTAATGACAGCAGAAGGACAGTTACCAATAGATCTGGCGAAGAGCAATGAAATGGTTTTGTTGCTTGCGAAGATGATGGAGAAAGCTGGATATGAGCAAACTGCCAGCTTATACCGAGAGAAATTTGGACTTGAACTTCCGTTCGTTGCAGATGAGGAAATGCTTCAAATCGATACGGACGACATTAGCACAAACTCGAGCGATGAAGAATCGATTTATTGGAAAGTCTTTTCGGAGCGACGAAACCATGAATTTTTAAGGAATAACAAAAAGAAACTGTAGTTATATATCTAGATATATATACATGTATTGCCCGTATGGTTGATAATTATTTGACAGTGATACTCCAAACGTAAAGTTCCTCCAACTTCAAACCATTGCTGTTGGCTAAGTTTCAAAACAAAGTCGTGTTTAGGGTATTTACTATTCAACAAATGGAGCATAAATAATATACGTTAATATCCGTGACCAATTCCTAGTTTTATTATAAAAGGCCGAAGGAGCGAATTAAGCTTACACCAAAACAAATGTAGAGAAGACAATTCAGCCACCATGTCTGAACAATAGTTTTGCTACATCAGTGGACAGAATATAAGCAATTTTCGTAGAAGTATCTTATCGATCAATTAAAGCGTTAATATACATTACAAACAGACATTAGAAGTTATATTCATGAAGCTAACTTTTATAAACAGAAGAACACCTTGACTCAATTTTGTCTCGAAGAAATTTCAGACTTTTAAGCAAGAAGCCCAAGTTTGTGAATGAAATAATGAAGTTCGCGACGGATTCGATAAAATTTACAAATACAAATATCTTTAGTTGTTTTTTCAATGTCAATATATCAGTGGAGCGTAGAGACTCAACTTCATATGCAAGTTCACCGATGCAATTAGTCATTTCTACCACAGACAAATTCAAGTAAAATTGATACAAACGCACAGGTATTTTCAAGAATAGGATACGTATTTTGTATAGCTTTTCTTGAAGAGTTATTCAATTTATAAAAATTGGTCAGTCTTTGTAAAACTGTAGTATGAAGGAAGAGAGGTGGTTTTTATACTTACAGCAAGTTTGCAAACAGCATACGCACAATCATGTACACTTATTTTGAGGGAATTTCAAAGCAAAACTTTTGGTCTGTGCAAACCTTGTTAAATCTATTTATAAAAGCCAAAAATATATTGAATCTTCTATTATTGTCTGTCATAGTCAGTTATATCATGAACTACAAACAGCCTCACAATTTATCTATACTGCATCAGTTCAATTTTTGAAGTGAACATTGTTTTATTTAATAAACTAAATTTACACCAGTTATCGTGGATATCCAACTTCAGCAAAAATATATATTTATGCGTTTAACTAAACCCACGTTGTTAAATTTCGTAAACGGTTTTTTATCAGTTTTGTGTCCTATTTAGCTTAAGGATGCCAACTTGCTTTCTCTATAGGTTCAAGTGTTGTCCGAAAAACACTTAATTGTCTCAGGCATTTAATACTTTAGTGCTGCCTTAGTCCATATTGATGGAATTCTGTTCACAGTTCGCGTGTTAAACTTTTCCACATGAGGCAAGCTTGAACTGTGACGTAATTGGTTGTAGTGCCAGACTCCACTCTTGACAAATAAAGAGGGGGCATGGCACTGACTGCAACTTCATTTCAAGATGGCGGAAAAATAATTGTTCAAACAAGCCCTGTAAACAAACGTATCCAATTTTTATTTGTGAGGCAATATTAAAGTCAGACGAGACCTTGTTCACTTGCTGTTTTACGAACATCCAGCCGAAGATCCAGCAGTGCCTTAAGATGGAACTTTGTCTTTAGTAACTGACCTTAGCGCAGCATATACAAAGATTGCACCTTCAACTCATTCTCTTGACCAATTCTACTAGTCACTTGGCTCTTGCTTGCCCTATACGACAAACGGCAACAGCTTGGTGAGATTTTCCTCATCAGCAACCAAACCATTTAACAGCTCACTTTCATCCACAACCATGCAGTGAGACATTATCCTGTTCCTTCTGTCCACTAAGAATGAACCAAATTTGAGGCAGTTACATCTACAACGCGTCAATATCTTGTTCAATAACTATTTTATATTTCAATGTTTTAGTTAGAGATGGTCTTTTAAATACTTCCATCCACAGTCTGTGAGTCAAACGGCAAATGATTTGTTCCATTTTATTTATTTTTTTATCAAACCACTTGATACGGACCCAGCGCAATGTCTTAGTCCATTCGACTATAAATCTGTTATCTTTGATAAACAGGTAATGTCTTGTTCGATTTCATTTATAAATCTCCTTGGAACAGACGTCTGTGAAACACCGAGGGACAAGCAAGGCAGATCAATGTCTTGTTCTCGATCTATTTCGTTTATCAATCTCTTATGGGCCGCCTTTGAGACATCCACAATCCGTGATATAAACCGTCAAAAGTCTTTTCCCATTTCATTTATCATCTTCTTGGTGAAACACCGGCAGGCAACAGGTCAGTATCGTGTTTTCAATCTGTTCCATTGATCAATCTCCCACTTATGGAGTGTCTTGGAGACAACCACAATCCGTGACATAAACGGTCAATGTCTTGTCTTATTTCATTTCAGATCATCTCCAGGGTGAAAAGGCCGAGGGAGAAAAAGTCAATATTGTGTTTTTAATCTATTTCATTTATTAATCTCCTACTTATGGGCCGTCTTGGAGACATCCACATTCCGTGACATAAACGATCAATGTTTTGTTCCATTTTACAACTCCTGGGTGAAACACCAAGGAACAACAAGTCATTACCGTGTTCTCGATTTATTTATCAGTCCCCCAATTTTACGGAGCGTCTGAGACATCCACAATCCGTGACATAAACGGTCAATATCCTGTCCCATTTCACTTCTCATCTCCTGGGTGAAACACGAAGGAACAACAAGTCGATACCGCGGTGTCACAAGCGGTCAATGTCCTGTCCCATTTAATTTTTCATCTCCTGGGTGAAACACCGAGGGACACAAGTTGATACCGCGTGTTCTCGATTTATCAGTTATCAATCTCCTAGTTTTATGGAGCGTCTGAGACATCCACAATGCGTGACATCTACGGTCAGTGTCTTGTTCCATTTCATGTTTTCAATCCACTAGAAATGTTCCATCTTTGAGACACTTACACCCACAACCCGTGGGGCAAACGTCCATCGTCTCAAACCACTTCATTATGTGATACGCATGCCCGCCATGGCCGCAGGCCACACAGAAATTACTTGCACCTAGAACGTCGAGATAAAACAGTAGTTACAAAAAGGGGAAAACAAAATAAACAGATAGAAACAGCACACCATAACTGTTAAACAATATTTGCTCTACCTAGTCCAGACTCGTCAAAGTAACATTTATGCAAAGACAATTTCAAGGGTAAATTCCTTCAGTTAAAACAAACAAATCAGCCTTCTTTCAGCACCCACGTTTCATGAAAGTTCTGACGGGCACTCATCCTTTGAAAGAGTCAAAAAGAAACTTAAGAAAGTATTGATGAGATAAATCTTAACTTTGTGTTTGGTTAACTACGGTATGTGCCATCAGATTTAACTTTCTGGCACGGAAAGAAATAGTGTTCGGGGAATCTCAGTGTAAGCGAGTGGAAGCGAACATCGAGCCCCCTCTGAGCTTTTGTTCACAACCAAACTCAAGGTTGAAGATTATTCTATGCTCTAACATTTGCAATATTCTTCAGAGATTTCTAGTTTTATTGAAGAAATCTGTCTCACGTTACAAAAGTATCATTGAACTGTTTTTGCCTTTGACTTTCAGAAGAAACACACCTGCCAGAGCGAGATACGTTACATCTAGTCCTGAACAGTTCTTAAGACCCGTTTAAAGGAATCCAACAACATTCAACATTGTTTGGCCAACAAAAGTTGTACCAGTTTTATATAGAAATTTGAACTAATCGAATTTGGTCCAACGTCGTCCATCGTTCATCCAACGAGTTCAACGTGTTGCTTCTAACAATGTTGGATGTTGAATCAAGTTGTTGGATCTGTTCCATCAGGCCGTATGAGCCCGACTAAATTGATCCAACACGTTGGTCCAACATTCAACAACATTTGATGCAACATGTTGGGATCCATCTGAACACCTGGTTGGATGATGTTGGACGGGTTCGATTTGTTCAAACTTATCTTCCGACATTGTTGGGCCAACATTTGTCGGAGATGATGTTGGATCGTTTCAAATGGGCCGAAATAGTCAGTCAAGTACTGGCCTACCCTTAACAGTCACGTGACAGATGATGCACTGGAATCCGAACCCTTTACAGTGGTAGCACTGAGTACCACGCATCTTCTGGCGACAGTGTTGGCACTTGGTACTGAATTCTGAAACAAAAGCACGCCAGAAAATAGAAATTAAAGTGTTTTCAGTGGATGTTCCCAGCAAAGTTCAAAGTATTAACGTAACCTGGGAGAATTAATCATAAAGCACCAAGAGTACGCAAGAGTTAGTTCTGCTGGTAAAAAGGTACTACAGCTAATCGTCAACTTTGCAGCACACTGGTTCCCAAACACGAGGGCACGTCACGAGGTCGATGCGAAAGCATTTAAAATTATAGGAGTTTTCGGTAGCCTCTATATGTTCCATGCTTGACCTCGGGGGTTAGCTGACAGCCAGTTGGAATAAGCTATATGGTAGTGCTCACACCACACCATCGGGATTACCGTACTCTTTTCGACACCTGTATGGGTTCTTTTAATAATAATAATAATAATAATAATAATAATAATAATAATAATAATAATAACAACAACAACAACAACAACAACAACAACAACAACAACAACAATAATAACAATAATAATAATAATAGTAAGAACAATAGCAATAGTAGTAGTAATAATAACGGTAATAATAACACTAGTTATTAATTTTATTTTATTTCTTACTATTTCGTCTCATTCAGTATACCATGTATTCCCCACTTCAGCAATGAAAATAGAACGGGAACCGTCTACCCAAACCGTCAAAGAAAGCAGTGCTACAAATGCAAGTTTTACAAGAACGAACAACACACAGTCATTAGCGGGTACAAACCGTGACGAGATTCGGCACGGATTTTCCTTATCGCATTGTTTTTCAGATGAGATAAAGTCACATGCACTGTGCAAAAACAATAGTATCGTGAAGATTGTTAACGATGAAATGTCTAAAGCATTCGTTTGAGCATTTTTTTCTGGGATCGTTTGGGTAGAAGGACCCAGTCCTTTTGTAGTTTCAGGAGTGGCGAATACACCACTTCAACAAACCGCGGTCTCGCTTCCAGGTTGAGGACTGGGCGCGAACTCGGGGTAAAAGCTTGGATTTGTGAGTATTCTACTGACTTTCATTTTGAAATACCGGTGGATCGTCTTGTTGTCTACTAACTTGCAAACCTTTTGGTTGAAGTTCAAGCTCAACACCTGTGCGAATCGCATGAAGGTGTTTGTTGTTTACACCCCGAGTTCGCGCCCAGTCCCTAACCTGGAAGCGAGACCGCGGTTCGTTGAAGTGGTGTATTAACAGCCATACGTACCCACTCCTTTGTGTGGTTCGGCGGGTTTGCTGAGATGCTTTAGGACCTCCGCTCTCTTGCTGAGGAGGTTCCAGCGATACAGTATGTCAGCGTACACCTTCTTGAAATGGTCGTATTGAGGAAGCTTGGACGTTTCCACTATTCTATTGCAAGGACATTATACAAAAAAATCAAAACCTTGTACTCATTTAGAGATTTTTCTTTAAGAATTTGTCTTGTTCTTAACGCTTTCTTCCCACGATTAACCCCTGCAATCGCGAAAAAAGATCGAAAACGAGCGATGGTAAGTGTTCGCAAAGCGCCGAACGTTCAATTTGTGGGCAATGAGTGGTGGATGTGATGACTATTAAAGCGAGGTACCGCTGAACTAAACTTCAAATTTGTAGCATTTTCCTCTTGGAGATCCCGATCGAAGAAATGAACAGAATTATTTCTGCTAGCTTAAGAAATGAAAAAGCAGTAAACGCTTTTTAATTGTCTCTCTTTTCCTTCTTGTTGTGAGAGGCAGGTACTTGTCCATTCTAACTTATGTAAAGAAGCAAGTTCGATTTCTGGGCTGGGCAACTAAGCCGGTTTCACAAGGGAAGGTAGAGCAAGAAGATAAAAAATGATAATAATAACAACTTTATTTAAGTGTCGTAGTAAAATAGCAGTTTTCACCACTAATGGGGGACACTAAGATAGCCTAACATTATGTACAATCTAACTTCCTATTAATACTGTTAATTTAATTCTAATTAAATCTTTGGAAAGGTGGTAGTCCTTCCCATAATAAGATGTATTAAAATATTGTTAAACGTTATGTAAAAGTTTTTACTCATAAACCTCCCTCCCACTTAATCCCTGGGCCACCCCATCACACCCTAATCTCCCATTCTCAGTCCCCCTCCCCCCGCCTCTTGGTCCCTCTCCTTCCTATCATGCGTACAATTCTACCCTATTTCCTCCCCCCCACATATCTCATCTCTCAAAGCCTGTCACCCTATCCCCTGTTCTCTAAAATAGATTTTTGAGATGCTAAAACGGCTAAAAATTACTATTAATACTTTTAATTCAATTCTAATTAAATCTTTGGAAAGGTGGTAGCCCTTCCAATAGTAAGATGTATTATTGTTAAACGTTATGCAAAAGTTTTTACCCATTTACCTTCCCCCCACTTGTCCCCTAGGTCACCCATCACACCCTAATCTCCCATACTTCTCCCCCCGCCTCTTTGTATATCGGCTGTCCCTGGGTCAAGTACTTTTTAAAGTTAACTTCCACCCCTGCAGTACCTGCAATTTTTTTCGTGAATCTTTTTCTGTTCCTCAAGGGGATCTTTCCTTTGAATGAAGATTGGAGGGGTCTGAGTCCATCCTTCAAGCGGGAAAGAGATCTCGCCCCAGGACTGCCCCGCCTCTGGAGATGACTGGTCTTCATTGTATGCAACTGACTTTGAGCGCTTGGCAGACTGGTGGGGAAGGAAAAAAATGGAGAGCATCTAAACTAAGAGTGCGTATTACAATGGAATCAACTGTTCTTGCCTATTTGAAAGTTGGTTGGAATTTAGGTTTCGTGTTCCATTTGAAAAACAAAACCCCGAAATGAGCGGTTCAGTAATGTAGTCGTAACGCATAGGACTGGAGTGTACTTTATTAAGCTTCTTCATTGTTATTTAGCTTCTCTTTCAAATTGTAATTTTTCTAAGTGCGAGTGTTCGTCCTTACACTGTGAAAGAGTTAAATGACGTGGGGAAAGTGATGACCGCGGTGGAGTGGGTCTGAGCGACATGTCAGAATGACCGACTGCGCATGCGTGCCAGATAGTAAAATACAAACTCTGGCCAATATTTCAAGTAGGATTTCGAAGTCCAAACTTTACAACAAAATGATGAAATGTGTAATTTTTTTCGAACAAAACTTCGGTGATTGACATCTCGCATTCGACAAAAAAAAGCAATACAAGCAAACTTTGTATGTTTAAAACCCTTGTCTTTTGTATATATTTCTCGCTTTTTGCAAGTTTGGAGCTTGGTTGGCGTTTTTCAGATACAATGATATGAATGTGATAAGACAAAGTGCTCTACAAATATCCCAAGTAATACCTTCTGAGCGAGAGCCCTAAAAAGGAAGTGGGCCCGCACAGAGAAAGAGAAAAAATCTCTGACCCCGACAGGATCTCCAGAACAGATCACCGTTGTTCTACCAACTGAGCTACAAGGCTAGATGGGAGCTGGCCGTGGGTAATTAAGATGGTAATGAAGAGGCAAATGAACACGTGAGTGAGGGGGTAACCGGGTAAGGTTTTTCCGATATATCGGGCTCAGTTGCTAGAAAGTAGGCCAGTTCTCACCCAGGGCTAAGACTTTAACCATTATTGCATTTGCTTTCTTTTGAACTGATACGGACTATCACTACTTACACAGAATAAGCAAAAATGTATTCCCCAGTATTTCAGAAATAGAACAGATTCCAAATGAACGAGATGAGTATGCTCTTATTCCAAAGCGGCGACAAGTGAACGCATTTTTCCAATGTATTACACCAAGGGAACAGGAGAGCTGTTTAATATGATATACAAAGCGCAAACAACATGTCAAGACTAATCCAATGTACCTGGTGAATAGGAGAGTCAAACGAAGGTGGTGTAGTGCCATACGTGAATGACTTGCTACCAACAAGATTGCCCGCGTGAGACTTCGGAGGCTTGAACAAATCGGGCATTTTATTGTGGGTCAGAATACAGGCCAACATTCCAAGAGTTTGTATATCCCGAATACTCAGATAATATTCCATTCTGAAATGAAACAAACAGATAAAAACTTCATTGGTTCAGCTTGTCCTTAATAGACTAGTTTCGTATTCCCAGTTACCGCTGACTACAATGACCACAGACTTATTTCTGCAAGATTGGCCTCGACTTGGTCTTGAATATAGATAAATACCATCGAGAACGATTAGAATACAAAGAACTGTAAATAACGCATATCTACATGGGTATTTATGTACATTCCAGACCAAGTCGAGGCTAACCCTGCAGCAACGAGCCTGCGGTCATTGTAGTCAGCGGTAACTGGGAATACGAAATTGGTCTATTACCGATCTCTATTATCGAGTAAGGGAATAAAGGGCGGGCGCACTGCCGGCTTCCCCTGGTTCCGTACCAGGCTTCACGGCTGACGCAAATACCGGCGTTAAACTAGTGGTAACTTATGCGGTAAGGGGAGTGCTGATGAAAATACGGGCTGCAAGTCTTCTACCGATAGTGTTTATACATCGGATAATTGTCTGAGTTCCAGTGTAATACAGTTCACCTTGTCTCTTTGCACCAGAATTTGGTCGATCGATTCAGATATCCTTTATTCAACAGGAAGGGCTGCATGCTCGGGCTACATTGTCTACCTCGCGAGTTGATAAAATATGTAATGACGTCAATACTGACCGTTTTGAACAGAAAAAAAAAAAATTTTAAAATGCGCAAAACAATCCAGTTCAACAGAAGAAGTAATTGAAACGTTTTACATTTTAAATTATTTTAACCAGAGTCAACTCTTTTATCAATTTTACAATTTCACCATGCCTGGTTACAACCAAAGCATTCTTAATCAGTCGTGGTATCTAATATTTTATAAGATTTGTTCCCGAATTCAACGCTAGGAAAACGCTGGCGCAACTTAAAATGAGCAGGCAGGCTCGGAAAATCCGGACAGAGATCAACCAGACAAACCGACCGTCCCGGCTGCTGCCTGGGAGCCTCTTTATGATTTTAAAATGCCTTTCCTCTGCACTCCTTTTTCCACACCACTGTCAAATGTCCAGTCATAAGCAGCACTTTACACATTTTAGACAATGACTCTTATCTTTACGGGACAATTCCCAGATTTTGCCCGAACATTTTGCCCGCAAAGATCTTGAGCAGCTTAAGATCCGTATGAGTTGTTCTAAATAGTTTGGTAAAGTCAAAGACCTCTAGCTTGTACATAAGATCTGAAGTTTTCAGGTGAGGTCATATTGAGGAAACACAAATCTTCGCGTCTTCCATTTTCAAAATTTCAGAACTGACTTGTGAATGAGTATCCGTTCGACACACTTACGTCTAAAGGTCAAAATCAGACATAATACTTACAGGGATTGAACAAGTGCTCGCCCAAACGGATGAAGCGCCCAAGGAGACTCGTCCATGTTAGTTGTGTCAGCTAAATTCTGGTCCAGAACTTGACTGAGAAGCGACCAAGTCTGTACCAGGTCCCTGCGGCCAACACTAGTGGCCACCGAAGCATTCTTTTTACAGATTTCAGGGACATCGCCTTCTAACCTACAACGAAAGTTCACTGGTATTTTGTACTTGCAACTCTCAAAAACTATTAAAGTGCATCCTCGATTATCCGAACAGGCTGAACTCAATTGAAAGACGAGCCGTTCGGATAAGCCGAAAATTCGGATAA
>JAOBYE010099782.1:0-19888 GCA_025403585.1 Parazoanthus swiftii | reverse complement strand
TCATTAGATTGCCGCAGTTCAATTTAGAACTTACCAGACAAGTACTGCCGCACTCTGTGGATCTGAAAATTACATCACTTTGTAAATGACGTCATTTCGGAATACTGACTACGCATGCACATGATGTAATAAGAGAAAAAAGATGGGCAAATTTCCAAGTAGGCGTCTTGAAACCCAACTCAGTTAAAGCAAAAGTACGAAGAGTGTGACTTCTAGTTTCGATCAAAAAGTTATGCGACTCAGGCCCGTAGCCAGGATTTTTGTTCGGGGGGGGTGCAAATTTCGTAAATTTGGACTCTAAAAAGCAAAATTTATGGGACAAACACACTTATGGCCTTTTTTTTTAGTCTTTCAGTAGCACCAATTGTTACGATATTATTCGGGTTTCTTCATGGTCTTATTATATCCTCAAATGTGGAACTTTTTGGATCCGTGGGGGGTGCCTACGCACCCCGCGCACCCCCCCCCCTGCCTACGGGCCTGCGACTAACCTTTCACAGTGGACGAAGAAAAGCAAGATAAGCAAACCTTGCGTAATAAAACCCTTAATTTTTGTATACTTTTCTTGTTATTTTTTGCAAATTTGAGAGCTTGGTTGTCGTTTTTCCAACAAAACGGTGTTCCCATGGTAAAATCTTTGTTCTACACTCTTTGAAACGTGAGATTTTGCATCCAAACCCGATCCTTGTACATATGACAAGAACTGAACGGGATTGGAAACAACAGTGACTCAGGTCACGCAGTTTTATACCGAGGAACTATTGGAAAACCAATTATCATAGAGTTTGTTGGATTGGATGAACTTTTATATATAGACATCTCTTTTTGCGTTACAGAAAAGACAATTTTGAAACATTTTCGCTGGAAATTTAGTTTTGGTAAACTACTGGCTTGTTTCTATATTGACAGCCAGTCTTTCGACAGACACCGCGTGACAATTTGATTGCTTTGCAATTGGGGGAGAATATTGCCTTGGTTCCAGATTATTTTTCCCCTCTCCCTAAATCCCCCCACCCCCACTAAAGGTGATGCTATCATCAGCTAATAAATTTAGGGCTATTATTGAATGATTTACCATAAAAATTATGCGTGAAATTACGGTAAGTAAAGTACTTCAGAAAAGTTACCAAAAGCTTGTGTACTGGATTGCGAAAATCCCTCAGAACTTTGGTAAGCTCACTTCAGAGCACACGTTTTTAAAAAATGTCCAGGGAAGATATGCTCTCGTGTTCCTCCCCCCGCCTCCCTGCAGTTCGCCAGCAAAGCCTGTAGACCAATTACTTAATGGCTATGGAACGACCCCCACCCCCTTCCCAATCTTCTCTTGACAGAAAACAGCTAAAGTCTTGTAACTGGAGATTTGGTACACTCGGAAATTTTTTTTTCAAGAAGGATACATGATCATAACATAATTTGTTACTTCTAATCTAAAGACGCCTAAGAATCTAATATTTTATTATAAATTAAAGTTTTTTAGAAATATTTCTGATAAAACCCCAATCCCTCTGCCAACATTTTTTTTTCTGCAAACGGGCGATTACAGTTGTTTTCCCAGAAACTTGTATAGTATGCAAATTTTGATGTAGTTTGTGTTTACATTTCAGATGATATATTTTTTAAATAAATCATATTGAAATTTTTAGTCATTTTATATGATCACGATACAAAAAAGAAGAACTGAAAAAAATTAGCATCCGTGAATTCTGAGAAAATGATACGGAAACCTGTTTGACAAGTCACGCTGCATTTAATTCCAGGAATGGAAAGATTTCGAGGTGATGCAGCTGGCGTTTTCCACAGTGTTGTTGATGGCCTCGTCTTTTGATTTATTAATACCTTTTTTATTTTTTTTCTGAGCATCTTATCTGGCTTGCTTATTGATGAGAAGATGGCTTGACCGATAGCTCTGCGGTTGCGAAAAAAGTTAAAACTACAACTAGCGCCACTAGCACTAGCAGCCTTCAATTGTGAGAATTCTACTAAAATGTCTGAAGAAACATCCAGCTCATCCGACCTACTGACCGCGAAAGGCCTTGTGAACGTTCATCTTTTCAACTGTGATCGAACCTACAATTTGGAATCCGTTGAAAAGCTGCTGAAAGACGTGGAAGCGAAAGCAAAGTGCGAGTTTTCGATATCAAAACACTACTTTCCGCTTCCCAAGATGGCCGAGACTTGTGCCGAGCTGGCTGAATATCAGATGGATTTCGCTGTGTTTGTGGTACACGCCAACGAATCAAGACTGTCTTTAAATGAAGAGAGAGCAGGAATTGGATACGCAAAAATATATCGGGCATTGCTTGCCGCCACAGGTACAAAACTTTCGAAAAGTCTACTACGTGTTTGGTTAATTTTGTTGATTCAGTTATTGTATAATTTCGGTCATGCATGGAAGGTTCACTGTTTGGAGTCACTTGGACTAACTGTGGGCACTAATGAACTTGGTGGTGGGGGAAGGGGATATAGTATAAGGGAGGGGAGGGTTGCAGTACTCAATAAATTTTGTGCAAGTAAAAAATAAATAAACGTGGAGGAGGCCAAAATAAACGGAGGGTGTAAAATTTCAAAAAAAAAACGGTATGGATTTTTTTGTTTTGGAATTTCAAGCTCTAGTGTTTTGTTGCCTGTGTTGTAATCCAAAGAAAAACAGGGAAAGACAAAGACCGAACATGACACTGATTATTAAACTTTTTCTAGAAATTTTGACCACTTGATGATCATACCAAAAATTGAAAAATTAATAAACGGGGGGAGGGGGGGGTCCTAAAAAGCTCCGGCGGCGTGGCAAAAGATCGAAAAGTTAACTAGCGTCCCGGGACGATTATTGAGCAGTTGAGAGTACCTGCGCCTGTTCGACTCCAAAACTTTGAAGTAAAAGAGTTGATATATAACTACCGTTAAGATGTACACTCGGACTGTCATGTTTTGGACGGGGGAAAGGGGCGGTCAAGTTGACCTCAGAATTTTTTCTGACTCAAAACCTGGCTTTAACCCTAAAAACATTTAACAAAAAATAGTCACACGAACGTCATAACGCCTGTTGTTCTAGTTCACAATAAGCAGTTAACGCATTAACGTTGACACGACAGTTTTCGTGGCTACGCTTGGCGCCAGATAAATGAGTATTTGTAGATATTAGGGCAAAATTAGGCCATCCCTACTTTTTCCCCTTTTACCGTCGTTTCTCATAATCGGTCAAAACAAAGGCAAAAAAAAAGTTAAGAATACTGCTAGTTTGATAAAAAAAAATGCGTAAATTTCACTGAAGAAAGCGACTAGAATATTTTGCACACTGCGAAATTAGCCCAGCTGGCTGTTTGTAACACTATCAGTGAGTCAAATAAACATGTTTAAGTTGCTTTTATTGGTTACAGTCAACTAATCAAGGACGAAGAGTTCTCAGAATTTACACTTGACGATTGATAAAATAATGATTGATGAAAACGGGTACTAAATGGCTTTCTTTCAAATAATTTAATCACCTTTTGAATTTTGGCATAGGTGTGTATGAACACAAATTCTAGAGGAATACAACTATTTAAGTCTGTTTCATGCTAAGCCCCTGAGCGCAACTCGAAATAATAAAGTTGTTTTGTTTGTTTCGTGCTAAGCGCCTGGAGCGTAATTTGAAGTTTAAAAGGGCGCGGTCATTCGAAGAGGCTTAACCCTCGCAAAATAGCTGCCCTCGTTTCTATCTTTTAATTCATGGCATTACTTTGTTTCGGTGACATATACCTTGTTTTTCACTTCTTGACAGGGAATCGAGTGTTGATCGTGATTGGAGGAGATGAGTATTACGAGGGGGAAGAGGAAATCCAGGTCTTGTCCCTCTGGGCAAAGATGAAAATTCTTTCTCAGTTCTCTCCCGAGTACCTGGACGGACGAAAGAGCTTTATCTTCTCCTGGGAAACTAAACACCGTCTGATCCACGAGGACGCAGTTCTGCACTTTCTTGATCCTGTCAAACAAGGCCAGGTGTTTGTTCCAGAGGTGCGATCTGCGCCAAAACTGGAACATTTGGAAACTGAAAAATCTGAGTCTGGGGACACAATTAAAAATGAAGATAAATTTGGCTCAAATACTGAAAGTAATGTCAGCTCTGTCAGACTTCCAGCTTCCGTGCAACAAAACGTTAACATACATTCAAAACCCACTGCAGATTTTGCATCTCCATGCACAAGCGAAGATCCATCCTTGAAGCTAAAGCTGGAGGAGAAAGGAACTGAGGAAAAACAGTTTGCTGCACATTTTGTTGAAAGAGACAATTACAATAAAAATTCCCAGAAATCCCAGGATGTTCCTTCTGGTGCCGATTTCGGGAAGATAGAGCGTTCTGATAACCCGACATCTAGACCCGATGGTCGGCTGTTTCGAATGATCGTAAGTCTGGAGCATGGAGAAATAAAAGAAATAATGAAGACAAACCCCGATGACTGGGAACCACCGCCAGAGCTGTTAAGTGGTCTAAAGAAGTTATATCACGATACTCCGTTTATTTACAAGGTTGAAATATGGGAAGAGGAAGGTGGTAGCAACAGTATTAAAATACTACCAACTAAATTGGAGAGGTTTTCGAAAATGATGAAACAAATTATTTTCACAAAGTAGCGAGAACTTCGTTATTAACAGACAAGTGATTCCTTCTAGCTACAGCTACATTTTTTTACTTTTTTGTTATTAAGAACAAACTTAATGAGAACAGCATAATACGCTTACACTTAGGATAAACCTTGTTTGAACAATAGGGCTTGTTAAACTTTAATCCCTAAACTGTTTGAGGACTGAAATGTGACAACTTTGTTTATGCTCGATATTGACGACACTCATGTACCATCGATGCTGATGGTGCACAGAAAGAAAAAAAATGAAATGGGGTCACTCTATGCAAACCTGACTTGTTTGGTGCCATCATAAATCAGGGCACAGTAAACTGTTCTGTGTCTGTACTCGTTAGATGTTGGACGAAATAAAACAAAAAATTGACTGTAATTTTTCACCAATCATTTTTTAACTAACTTCACCCCCCCTTCCCGAAGAAAAAAGTCATCCCCATGTGAAAAAAAAATTGTATGGCAAACCCATTCTGGTGGCAAAAAAATTTCTGCCAAATAATTCTTTCGCTCCACCCCACACAAAATTAAATGGTTCGTCCCTCACTGCGTATTTTAATACAAAAAAACTCCAACTGTAACTAATACTGTGTTGTACAATTTACATGTATTCTCTTGCTTCGAAAAACAGGAAAAACGCAGCAGTCAAAAGCATCTATAAAAAGCGTTTTAGATGATTTTCAGCCATTAACAAATATATGGCAGTTAATAACAAAATAAGAACATTTTGAGCCTCAAAGTGCTGAAAAACTCAAAAAGAAAACATTGAGTCTGAGCAAAATTTTTACTCGGTGGTTCTTAATAGAAAGCAATGTATGTAAAAACAGTTAGTGGGTACAATGAACTTGTAATAGTTGAAAGATGTCGCTTCTTGTGCTTCTCTGCTTTTGAAATTGGTTTGTCAAAAGGAAGCAAAAGGTAATCGGCCATATAAGGATATTCTGCGAATATTGCTGATTTATAATATTTTTCAGGAGGGTTTAACTTTTTTGCCCTGGGTGCCAAAGTAATGACTTCCCTCATAATACACTTGCGATCGGCTTTCGGCCCCACGCTCGCTTTGTCGGCTTCCGATTGTATCGTATTATGAGTGAAGTCTTTCCTCTGACACCTCGGGTAAAACCTTTTCTTGACTTGAACTACAAAAGTACTTGCCACATGTGGCGTAGCTCCACAGGAGCGCCTCAAAGTAAGAAAAGCACTCAGTGCCAAAATACAATCAGTATCGGCGGGTAAACTAATCAGTTGATGGCTCTAATAGTTTCACAAAGAAAGCGCTTTCCGTAGTCAATGGCCAGCATGCACAACAGCTCCATCGGCAAATGTCAAGTTAATTTTAATTTTACATATTACCGTGCTCGGCCAACCGCAGCGTAGAAAATGACATTTGTGGAAAAAAACTATCTGTCTGTGTAACAGATTGACACAGGATATGAGTTTTTATGCCCTTCGGGGTGCTCATCGGAAAATCGGACAAAAAACTATAAAAATACCTTACTTAGACCGTTTGCTACCCAGCAAAATACCCTTAAATCTAATGAAACAAAATACCTTAAAAACCGGAACTTATTCGGTACATTAAATAATGATCAGTCAGTTAAAATACAGATGCAAGTCGGTTGCCATTTACTGTGTTGTCTGTACCCTTTGTTCGCTGGACGGATCGATTCACTAACAAGTGCGGGAAAATAGGCCGGAATCCTGTTTTGCGCCTAAATTACCTTTAACAACAACTAGACTCCTTAGCACTCCGCACTTGCATAAGCAAACCCTTAAAAAATAAATAATTCACTAATTTCACCCCCGACTTCCTACTATAAGTGACGTCGCTACTTTCTAACGATCCAAATGAAAGGATCGAGTACTGGAATTGTCCTCTAGCTGTAGTGAACTGTACTTTTACTGACAGATTGCAAAGTATTTGCCGCTAGTACTTGTGTACTGGTTCCAATCATTTTATCAGATGCGACGAGTATAAATAAATGTTTTTGTCATCTAGGTTTTATGGTCAATAAAAAACGAAAAACGACAGAATTAGGCTACATTATCGCTGGCATTGACAAACTCGTCTATTTGACAATTTTGGCCTATGACAACTCTTACATTGACCCTGATATAAATTACGATAATTCCGGATCATAATTTAAGAAATGGCCGTTGGCGTTGAACTGTATGCAAGGGGTGTTTAACCTTAGTTTAATCTTTCTCTGCAAGTACATCAGTGTATAAACATCTGTTCATGGCTAAGAAACAGAAAAACTGCGCGCAAACATTTATTGAGTTGCTGATGAGATATAATTTTCTCCGCGCTGATATTACGACTCTATGTGTTTAATACCAATGAGTTTTTGAAATCTTGCGCTTTGCAGTGTATTTTGATATGAATGCTTCTAGTTGAGCAAGCACTGCCTCTGGTAAAAAGGGTGTTTCGTGCTTTTTAAAAAAATCATCTAGTGTGGTGACATACAATGTTAGTGCTTGGCAGCTGATTCTGTGAAAACTGGAAAGGGATCGGAGCTGTTTCCGGGAAGTCAGTTGCTTGTTGTCGTTCTTAGAACATGATTGACAAGTATTGTTTTATTTCCTGGAACCTAAAAACAAAGCTCATAGAAATACTTGGGAGAATCTTTTTGCCATATTTAGTACTCAGAGCGTCGTCATTACTTGAAACTCAACCAAGAATGGGAAACAAAGAAGCGAAAATCGTAAGTAATACTTCTGAATGTTTCAATTGATGGTCGTCTGAGTAGTAGTAGTTGTTGTAGTAGTAAGTAAACTATATCCATAACCTTCTCGCAGCTGTAACCTGAGTTACAAGGTAGAGCAGCCACATTCACTGAAAGGCAGTATACAATTAAGCTAAGCATAGAAGGAAGACGATCTTAAATATCTTTAGACAAGTCCGCAGATCGCTTAGTGGACGTTAGTCATTATTTGCATGCCTCCTGTTTAAAAGGTTCATTCCCTAAAGGCTTTCGTGATTCCAAGTGTGTCTTGGAAAAGAATTCTGCATATAGAATTGTAAAATAAATCCCATTTGAAAACTTTCGGTAGGTCCATAAACACTGACAGTATTGCATGCTGTTCCAAACAAAAAGCATCAAACTGGTCGTGTTGGAGGTTAGCTATAGGTTTAGATCTGGTTGTCAGTGAAGCAAACGAGATTATTACCCTGTCCACACGCAGATCGTTAAAACCAGGTTAGGATCAACAAGAGCCGAATCGCAGCAGTAAAGCCTAGATCGGATCAGCTCGAAAAGCGACTATCGCCAAACATGTTACCTATATCTTCCTCGAGCTTTCTCAGGCAGTGTTGTCCGGGGAGGAATTGGGGGGGAGGGGGGTGGGACTAATTTAACTCTATCTTACACAGCCTTTTTGAGGTTGCCCGTACATGTAACTAATCAACATAATCAAACGAAATTTGTTTCATTAATAGGAAATCGTCAGGCAAATAATTTGAACTTCTTTAACTGATGTGTTACGTCATGCTGACGTCACGATGACGTTATAATTCAAAAACATGACATCTTACATGAATTTCACTTTATAAATAGATTTTATGCAGATGTCCAATTTTAATGCAAAAACGTCATACATTATCTGAATATAAAATCAAATTTTAAATTAAACCTAAATTTAACTAACTCAGGGTATCTCTGGGTCAGCCCAAAGATACCCCACAAAGATTCAAATAAAACATTTCCTTGTATGTCAATAAAGTGTGATAAATTGTAATATTTTCCAGAATTAACGTAATCAAAGTTGTGCATCAGCAATCAGTAAATTTATTACGTCATAGTTATATTAAATCATCAGTCAGCCGAAATACATGATCTTAAATCAAATTTTGCAAAATACTTAGCGAAAATCCCGTTTAAGCAGCAAAAATTTGTATATAACCAAATTTATGCAAAAGGACCCATCAGAAACACCATTACAGGTTACCTCTAAATCACATGGCGAAACTAAAATTCAAATCTACAATAAGTTTTAGGAAAAGCCACAAAGTTTGTCAAATATATTGCATAAATATCGGCAAAGTGTAGAATAGGGTGCACCCAGCATAGTACATATATAAATAAAATTTGGTACGGGAACAGAAAACCATAAAACTTTTAACTGAGTTGTGATGTCATCAGTGCGTCATAATGACGTCGCTCAAAGATGATAACATTTTGTGTTGTACAAAATTTTGTTAATCGGAAGCACTTAGGCGGAAAGTTTACTTACCTTACTGGCCTAAAACAAAAACAAGTACAAGTAATAAAGCAATAAACACCGACATCATTTTATCAAGAAACGGAAAATTACTGGCTTGTTTCAGGTGTATAAAGAAAAGGTTCACGTCGACCCAGGGGCCGCGGAGGAGGGACGTCAACGCGCCAGAGAAGAAAACAGACAGAAATTATGTGAGCTGGAAGAGAGAATAAAGGTAGATGAAGAAAGAGCTCATTCTCAAGCCAAATCCAGAGCTTACGATCAGTACCGTAAGGAGAGACAAAAATCAATGGAGGAAAAGATATCCAGGGAAGAAAAAGCTGAGCAAGCGAGAAAAAAGTTGATTGCCCTCAAACTGCAAAAAGATCTACAGGATTACGAGTTTGGAAACAAACTTGGAAAGGATGTCTTTGCTGATCTTAACATTTCTGACATTAAAAAGATTAACATTTGTGTAATTGGTCCAGCCGGATCAGGAAAGTCGTGTTTTATAGGTTAGTACGACGATACTTAGACTAAAGTGTCTTTCTTTTTGTCCAGTTTCGAAAATAGTAGCAACCAACTTATTTTTATATTTTGATGATTGGAGAAAGGATCTTCAAGATAAACTCTCTGCGTTTGCAGCAAGAAAAGCCGGAACCACAGGAAGCCAAAGCGTAAAACAGAAATGGAGAAATGGAACAATACCCATAACGAGAAGAATAGCGAACTCAAAGTAATAGCAACTTAAATATCTTCCTAAAACTCCAAGATAAACTTATATGTACTATAATTGATATTTTCCCTTTGAATTTTAAAGCAAATTTTACGTTTATTTTCGGGGTATTTAAGGGTATACGTTTAAAAATATTAGTATACCACATCTTGTACCAAAATAGCACGATATTTTACATATTATTTTGTAGTTTTTTTTAGGTGAAAGATTGATATGCTGAACATAATTTGAAACTTTAATCAATTAAGTAGACCGTTCCTTTTTCAATCTAACCAAATTTAACCGAGTTTATCAACCCCCAGGTACTGTTGAAAGATCCTTGTACGGAGAAGAACACCAGACAAACTACGCGCAGGGAACTGGAGCTGAGGGAACAGTCATTTTGGACGACTATCTGCACCTACATAAAGCGATCAGGCTGTGGGACACCAGGGGATTCTGGGACGTCGATGATGCTGAGACGAGAGAGTGTCTGAACATAGTGACTGGAAGGTTAGAAAATGAGGATTGGTAACCTGCCCCAAACCCAGCAACAAATAAAAAGGGTTTTGTTTTTGGTGGAAAACTCACTCTTTTTACTTTGTTCACTAAGAAAATAAGACAAAATCATCTTTTTCTCCTTGATTGTTCTTCAAGCGAATCGGTAAATTAAAGTACCTCAGTACTTTTTCTTGGTCACGTGAACTATACATATGATCCTTTGTTTCTGGTAGGTTAGCGTAGATATAGAACGGTAATACGGCTCATTCCATTGACAAAGTTTTCTGGAGGTGTTTTAGGGGGTAACTTGACACCCCAAATTGACCTAAAATGACCTGCCCCTTTTGCCGGCCACTTTGCAAATGTTTGATATGACAAAACACTAAAAGCACACATATTGGAGCACAGATGCTCTATTTTGTCCCCCTTTTCCAAAATATTGGGCTATGTCCTTCCCTTTCCGAAATTTGGATCAGTTCCTGTTTGTTATTTAAACATTTCTGCTGGTAGGCTTCTTTATTACCATCATGCATTTGAGCCAAATATTTTACGATTTGGCAAAAATCCATAGTTATCCAATAAAAAGTCTTTTTAATCTGTACTAGCGCGCCTCAATTTAGTACTAACTCAAGGCTTGGGTTCCTTGTGGTCTAACAGAACAATGCCAGTTTTGAAAAAGGAGGGTGCAGTACAATATTCTAAAAAGAAAGTCAGGGAAAGAGTATCTTCGCTTCAATAGATGGGTTTTGCAGTGTTTTTCTTACAAAATATTTGCAAAATTGCCGGAAAAAGGGGCAGAGTGGGAGGCACTCCTCTAAATCAAATCCGATAAAAAGTCACAAAAAACTTCAATGTGTATTAACTATATCAATATGTAATGCGTGAGTGCGGGATTTTGTGACTTTGTTGGGTTCTTGACTTAGCCAACCCAAAATGCGGCCTTGTCGTAGGCTTAAGGTGGCTCCAAACTGTTTTTCTTTTTGCTGTGCCGCTGGACTTACCGAAAACGAAAGGCTTTTTCGTACATCAAGATGGATTTGTGCCGGTTCTTGTTATCTAATGTTGAAAAATGACTTTTCAGCTTGTCAACCCATTGCAACTTGGCAGGGCCTTAAATACACCGTACTATGGGCATTTGGCTGCATTTCGCAGAAAACGTAGTCAGTGAACCTCCATTTTTTTGCGTCAAAGTTTTTCGTTTACCAAGCTTTCATTTTAAAGAAAGTTTCAAAAAGTTCTGTCAAGAGAGTTCTGCGCCGGCCATCTTAATATTTCAAATAATTAAAGTAACTCAAAACTTACTTGACAATTTTCAAAACAAAAATTCTCCAAATGTGCTCCTTGTTGAGTAAATGGTTTTGCCGCAATAAAAAAGAAGTTCATCCACTAACTTTTGAGTAAAAAGCATTTGAATGCTAGATATAAGGGTTATTTGAAACCCCGTCAAGTTGAGATGGGAAGCAAAACGTCTGTGGAAGTACAAAGGTTGATAAACTGAAAAGTTATTGTAACATCAGCTCTTAAAAAGTAGCAGCTATCTTTTACTATAAACACGTATGCTTTTCATAAAGTTCAGTGGCAATTTAAAAATGTTTTGAACCACCTTAGCAGACCTTCTTTCCCCAGAATGTCCTGAAAGACTGTCTCAGGAGGGGAGTTTTTATGAGTTTACATACCTGTCGAAAGAGTAGGGTATAGTCTTCGTTTTGTGGACTGTACAAGCGCTGTAAATGCATAACTGCTTTTGCTATACGCTCCATACGGCTTTTAGCTGTAAAGCGCTATTTATGATAACAAAGCAGTTTTGTTCGTTTAGTTATCTATTATCATTGTTTCACAGAATAAGGAGCGGCGAGCAGATTCAGCGGGACTATGACAAAGTTAGCGATACCAACCAGCAGTGTAGTTCAGTTGTTGACTCACGCCCTCCCGCTAATTTCAACAAAATGGCTCATGGAGTAATCTTCGTTGTTAAAGCAAAGGACCCAAAATTAACAGAGGGGAACTACCTGGAGAGAATGAAAGAAATCCGGACTCATTTTCGAGACGAAGGTTTGTATAAGAAAGATTAATAGTAGCACATCTACTTTTAGCACAGTTCAGATGTATAGGTAAGGTAGTCACCTGAAGATGTATATCTTTGTTGCAAGAAAAAACTGCTCTTTTATATGCTCCCTTTCTGTTTTGTGCAGGTTCCCGTGTTCATTGCTTGTCTGTCTTCTTTCAGTTTTCACTTTTTATTATACACTGTATTAATACTACGATGGAAATAAACATAAAGTTGTAGTGTATTATTACTTTTTTTTAATTTCAGAGGAACTAGCAAACTTCTAACATGTAAAGCACAAAAGGGGATATTTCAAGTTAGTTAATGATCTGAACACAGCCATATTATAATCTTTGTTACTACTTGCAAATTTCGACTTTGCAAACGCCTTTGATCTTTGACGTAGATTTTCTATTAGCTATATCTACCTTTAGTGAAACCAGAATACACATATCAGTAAAAGCTCTGTCAGGGGAGGAGAGAAAGTTAATTTGCCATACTAATAGGGAGGGGAAGATATAAATTGGCAGACTGTGTCAGCACAATTTTTGGAAAAAATCACCATTACTAGCACGTTTCTGAAGAACCCTTAGCGATACAAACTTTAAGACTGAGAATTGAGCGCTGACTGCTGTTTGCGCAGACAAATAACAATTAAAAGTTAAGGCACCACATACAGGTTCTTTTCAATAAATGATACACCAACAGATCGTTGGAGTCCCAAGCCATTATAGGGCCCTAAATATTAATAAGCATTGTAGCTGCAAACTTTTAAGGACCCTGAACACGACACATGTTGTAAACCCAGCCTAAAACGGCTCTAAATGATAAACTAACAAATCTTTGGTCTCTAGGTTACAGTCCCGTCACCGTCATTACTTTTGATGATGAAATCAAGTCAGAAGAGCAACGCAATGACGTGTTCGAAAGAGCTTCAGCAGCCACCGGGTCGCCACTTGACCGTACTTATTTCATCAGCAATTACACGCATGCGCACAAGAAATACTCCACGCAAACTGAGCGGCAGTCCTTGGAGGCGCTTGACACCGTGCTGTACGCGGCCGAGAGATTCATTAAGATCCAGAAACTGTGTCTTTATCATCAAGCAAAACTAGCTGCATCAGGCGCCGATTCACCAGGTAACGATTACAGTAAGGCTTGTGGCTCTTGTAAAGCATATTTCTATCGACTTTTTAACCCAATGAGAAGAAGACAAGTGGGTTCCTTTTAGATTTTATTGAGTAAGGGGATACCTTTGCTAAATCGGAAGAGCACGAGAGAGCGTAAGAGATATTCAAAGCGCTAGCTTTTATATATAGTCAAGAGTAACTCTAGCTTCACGTATCCTCTCCGATGTGCATCCCAAAACAAGACATGCAGAACTGAAGCATAGATCATTTCCCCCGTAATTTACAACTTAGAACACATTTGTGTGTTTTTGTTCTGCCCTGTGCTTGCACTTGCTACCTCTGCCGTCACCCTTGCCTTTACCCCTGCCAATGCTGCAGCCTTGCAAATGCCCTGACATTGCCCTTGCCTTCTCCCTTGTCCTTTCCCCAGCTCTTACTATGTCCTTGATCCTCTAGCCCTAACTATGCCCTAGACCTTGCCCTTGCCTTCTCCGTTGCCCTTGTCCTTCCCCATGCCCAAGCCCTTTCCCTAGCCTTACTTAGTCCTTGCCCCCCCTTGCCATAGTCGTTAACTTTGTCCTTGCCCTTGCCCTTACCTTTGTCTTATACTTGCCCTTCCCTTCGCCCTTGTCTTTGCTCGCGTCCTTGCTTTGCTCATACCAAAGAAACATTCCATCAAAAGTAACGATAGTAATGTACCCCTTTTCCCCTGTTGTTTAAATGTATTCCTTTTTCTCTCCTTCTAAAAAAGGTAGCTCAGGCTTTGCCTCGTTTTTGTTCTTCAAGTTTTTGTTCTTGTTCTGGTTTATGTTCGGATCAGTCTTGCTCTCGCGTATTTTTCCTTTTAACGATCAACTAAAAGGAAAAAGTCGACAGATGTCGAATAAATGTTACACGTAACATGTTATAAACTCGTTCTCCAGCTTCCGTAAAGGAATTTATGGAAAACCTTCAGATAACATACAAATGGTCGCTAGAAAGAGCGAGGGCGGTCACTGAGAGTTTGAGGAAGGAAGACATCACCACTGTGGAATTACTCATGGAGAACTGGAAGGAAGCGGAGAGCCTGATTCCAACCACTGGAATGAAAAGGATGATCAAGAAAAAGCTGCTCCAGCTTGGAATGGCTGACGACTAATGTTGTTTTGGAACTTTGAAAGCCAAAAGTGGTTTCAATTAACGCAGTCTCGACATTCAGGATTTGGAATATATTATTTCTTTATTGTTTCACAATCCCACTTCATATAGTTCTAAATGAGGGGTTAGATTAAGTTTGTCTGCCATACTGTTCTGATTTCTAATTGATCTGATGCGAAACACTTTTGATAGATAATTTATGGTTCTGTAGTATTGATTTTGTATGCTGTTACTACACGTAGACAAGCTCTTATATATAGCTGCCTAATATTGTTCAACTTGATAACACTGACGTAAATAAAAGTAGAAAATCAATAATCTTTGTTACAACTTCGACCTGTCGAGTGGACATTAAAAACGCTTTTGAGCTGTGACGTAGACTTTCTGATTAGCTGTGTCCAGCTATATTGAAACCAAACACACATATCAGTACAAACTATGTTTCGGGATGGGGATAATACACTCTTGAATGACATAGGAGTTGAGAAGGTTAGTTTAAAATGGGAAAGATCTAAATTGACAAATTGTGCCAGCACATTTTGTGGCAAAAATCGCCAATTTTACCAGCACATGTTTCTGAATAAGCACTGCTGACACATTTAGCTCAATTTTGCATTTTTGGGAGCCTAAAGTAAGGCATCTGTTGAAATCCTATGTCAGCATTCTGTGGACATAAAGCATTAGAATGAAAGAACATTGTAAAGATTATTCGAAAGGAAAAAACTAAATCAATATTTGAAATGAATGTATGAAATTCATATATTTGTACTGCGGATATACATATACATATACATATACATATATACATATACATATACATATTTGTCATTTGTGTGTGTGGGTAAACAGTTCAACAAATAAAAACGGCTAAGGAAAAAAGGGGTAGTTCCCTTAAACAATAGCCGCGATATATGAATAAAATGATATATTTGGTGGTCTAAATTTTTTATGCAAACATATATATTTATATAACATAATCCATTACCATGTGTTCAACTATCGTGAATTTCTCTATTAATCGTCGTAGCTGTTAATTAATTTACTTCTGCGCTTATTTTTTTCTTTATTTGTGTTGTCAAAAGTTTATGCATGATTGTCACGTAATGTTTTCAGTTTTTATTCTCTTGTCTAAAACTTCTATATAACCTAAATAGAGAGACCCACAAATAAACTTTTTTTTATTTGATTTTGAACTTTAAGAGAGCCTCTTAACCTTTTTAAACCCTGATGATGACTTTTAGTCGAAAACGTTCGGTTTTATTTGTACATACTTTAAATAAAGAGTATTTTAAACCTGAATTCATGCTGCTCCTTTCAGAAACTTACCACAGTGTATTACATAAATTTCGACTTTCGATAAAAGCAAATTCAATAAGTTAATTTAGTCCAACTTGATTGAGTATGACCCGGATAACATTTGGTAAATCATATGACGTATTCTTTGTTTTAATGGTTTGTCAAAGTAACGAAGTTGTTAAATTCTAAAAGTCGTTTAAACTCAGCTTCGTTCATTGTTAAGATTTATCGTTCGTTTTGAAATTCAGTAACAAGATCCTAACCCTAACCCTAAGATCTTATGCCCAAGGACAGCTTGAGCCCGCAAAATGCAAAAGTGAATTTTTAAGGGATTCTTCTTTAATAGAATTGTGTATCTTTGGAACAATCTACCAGAAAACCTAAGGACAACTAGTCACACTTCATTGTCATTTAAATTGCTTTGCGAGAATCATTATAAATTACTGAACTTTCACACAGAAGGCCAAATGTTTCATGGAAACGATTTTAAATTTTGTATTGACAATGTATTTTCCTAGCGTAATTTTCTTACTAGTGACTTGCTTGATCTGTTTGCTTAAATTGTTTGCATTGTAATTTTCTTTCCCGGTGGAATAGCGCAGCATGGTTCTTAATGTTCTTTTATATTCCTTCCCCACTGCATTTATTTATTTTTTTCCTTTGTTATTACATATTTTTGTAACGACGTTTTACTTTTTTACTTTTACTTATGTACACAAATGCAGTGAAAATGGATTAAATAAGATAAAATAAAAAAATATCAATCTTTGGAATGTACTCCTTAGGCACCTCAGTGAGTGACTGATAATCGTCTTTGTTGATAACTTTTGTGGTATTGTTTTTCTTTGGAACTATGTTTCTATTGAACATACACAAACCTTGTTACGTCTCTTTTCTTCTCAAACACCGCAAACAAATTAAGCAACCTAACTGGTCGTCGGAGACATCGTCAATCTTTACTTTCGTTTTCTTTTGTCTCTTCTCTTCCCCGAATCTCCCTCCCAGATACTGAGCGTGAGCCTGGTAACTAAACTCTGGGTGGTCTTCATTCCACGATATAATCAAGGTGTTCCCATGGGAAAATCTCTCCACACTTTCTGACACGTACTGATTTGGTATCCACCCCCAATCCTTGCACACAACAAGAACTGAACGGGATCCTGTTGAAAAATTAACTCGGGTCGTGAAACTCCCAAGTAACCAGTGGAATATTCTAAATTCCTTTAAAAAAAGTCGAAGCCCTCGTAAGCGACCACATCGGGAAGTGAAACTTGTGGTCGTTAACGGGGCTGGTTGCTTACGAGAATACGCTCTCATACGCGATTAAACATTTGAGCAGTAGACGGTGGTCGCTTACGAGAGCTTTACAACTCTAGAAGTCATAATAAATGTACGACAATTTTTGGTTTTATTACTCGAAATAAGTCTTAATCGATCGTGCACTGAATACCTATTAACCTAAAATTTTGTTTGGAAAGCTTGCATTTTAACAGAAAGTGCAGGAAGTTTAATGGTCATTTGCAACTGTAGTGAGGATACAACTCTTTCTGCCCATTCCGTGGCAACATTACTGGTGACTGAAGGACGCACTTAGCAGACGAGTTAGTCGTTTTAGATTTTTATTAGTCTAGTATAAAGACGCAACGAACTTAACCAGACGATATCGATAATATGAAAATAATAACGGTAGTGGAAATGAATAATGTCTAATCAATAATAATAATTGAACTTCTGATGACAGACAAAGACAACGATATTCAGATGACGATGATAGTGATGTTGATGATGACGATGACGATGACGATGATGATGGTGATGATGATGATGGTGGTGATGGTGGTGGTAATGATGATGATGATGACGATCACCATGGTGAAATAATGGTAACAAGTATCTACTTGGTTAAAAATCCAAAGCAAAATTCTACTTTGCCGAATACAGGTAGCAAAGAAAACCGTTCGCTTCAAAATGAAAGGTGAATAGCTCTAATATTTTAGCATTTCGTTAAAATGAAAAACGATTTTAAGCATTGTTTGAGACAGCTTGTCCTAATCTTGTGTAAACTTAGGGTCTTTGAGATATATCAAAAACTTTACTAACCTGCCAATCTCTCGCTTTTGTCTAACAGAGAATTTAGTTTTGCCTTTTTCCTTTCAAAGGTGTCTTTTTCTGTCACCAGTACAACATAATCCGGATTTGGCTCACTCCTTTTCGCTTTTAGGTATAACTTTACATCGTGCGACCAGCAAGCATTCATCTTCAAACGAAGTGTTTCCATTACTTGGCGAAAACACTTGATGACAAAGTCTAAACTGCGATCTTCGTCAACATGGTGGCAAAGAATGGAAACACTGACAGACTTTTGATTTGTTTTATTAATTTTTGAGAGTAGCGGATCGGTTTCTTTTCCTATCAAACTTGGTTGCAGACTCGGCCCGTCTTTCGTGGTTCTCAGGTTTGACTGGGGTTGGGTCACTTCTAAGCTTGAAGGTTTGGTCACTTGGAAAGGTGGACACGTATCATTCGTGTAGCTTTGTGGTTTCACAGCTGCTGCAGGATTTTTTATCTGAGATTTTGATTTTGTATCAGGTTGAAGCGGTCGTACTACAGGGATAAATGTCTGACCTGTTCCACCAAGAAAATGCAGAAGAGCATCCTCGTGGATCAGTCGGTGTCTAGTTTCCCATGAGAAGATAAAACTCTTTCGTCCGTCCAGGTACTCGGGAGAGAACTGAGAAAGAATCTTCATCTTGGCCCAGCGGGACAAGACCCGGGTGTCCTCTTCCCCCTTGTAATACTCATCTCCTCCAATCACGATCAACACTCGGTTCTCTGAAAAGGATTGGAAAAAGTGGAAATGCCTTCAAAGCAAAAAGGTGAATGTTTGCTAAAACAATTTATCACAAAAATATACAGCTTCCTCAAATCTGATTGGTCTGTTAATCTCTCTAATGTTCATTCATTTGCCAGTTAACTGTCCGATTACACTGAGTTTTCGGATACTATCTGTTTTTGACTCATGAGTAAATAAGTAAATAATAATGAACCATGAAAATAACAATTCACCTCTCAGAAGCAAGCAAAATTTAGGGTTTTTCCCCTGCCAACAATTTCATTTCTTTGAATGGCAGTGAGTTCTACTCGAAGCAGATCGACATGGCAATGTCCGAGTCTCCGCGTACTTTCCGCGTAATTCCTCTTTTTTTCTTGGAAATTGTAGTATTTTTGATCAATCGGTAATATGACTTCCTATTGTCCAATTCTGTCTGAAATCATAATCGTGATAAACAATTTTACAATAACTCATATACAGATCGAATCAGGTACCGCTCGGTACTATTAGATGTATGTGTGAGAGGCAGCATTTTTCTATTGTAGGAGTAGTAAAAGGGTATGTTCTTACAAAGAGTGGTGATGTAAGGTAAAGGGGTTGGGGCCCCGGGGAGGGGGATTTACTTCCTATAGTTGGATGTCGGGGGAGCTCGTCGTATATTTAGGGGTTGAAAATGGCAATCTAGTACTTTTTAGGGGTTTTCTCTGGCAAACCTCACGTCTTGAGAACACCTGGTATTTTTTAGGTGTAATCCTGGTTATAATAATGACGATATGCTCGCAATCTGTTTCGAGCACAGTGTATTTGATGATAAGGCTAACAATAAATGGCATTTGACTTTTATATTACTGAAACATTGCATTTTATACGCAATATATAAGTCAGAGAGGTATATTTTGGCTAGCAAAATCTGAGGGTCAGGTATTTTTTAGGGTATTTACTTAGGTTTTCCGACGAGCTCCCCTGACAACCTACAAAGGGATCCGGGAGTACCGAGTACCCCGAAGTTGAAGCCCTTGTTGGAGCCCTCCAACAAAGCTACTCAGCGGAGGGAAGTTCGTGTAAAGTGAAAGGGTATCTCTACAGGTATCCGTTGGGTAGGTAACTGATTAGATTGGTAAATTTTGAATTAAAGTATCTACAAGACGAGCCTCTCATGGTAATTTACGGATGGCCTGCACTCTTTTTCTTTCTTGGTACAGTTCACATGTTATGATATAAGTTTTGAGTGCTTAATAAAGATTGTTTGTTTGTTTGTTTGTTTGTTTGTTTACCAAGGCATCAACGTAATGAATGCTGGCTGCACCATTTGTATATCTTCCCTGATTAGGGCAAATAAAAAATTTCCGCTTTCTCATCAGACATTCTTGAAAAAGTTAATGAGGCATGAGGGTTTTTTTTCTTTTTTTTAAGAGCGGC
>JAOBYE010099671.1:4449-19889 GCA_025403585.1 Parazoanthus swiftii | reverse complement strand
TTTTAAAGTTGTTCCGCGGCCTATGATGGTAGCTGGAGTCACAACACGTGCTCTTCCAGTGAGCCATTTCCATGGTTACCGGCATTTTACACTAAAACTCTTTTGGTAACTTCCTTTATTAGTGTGTTAAAAGTAGTAACACAACATGGATAACCGAATTGTTAAAAATTCATTTGCATAAAAAATGCAGAACAGTTGGCAGCCAACTCAACAAAGTGTTCTTGAAAAATAAACTCCACTTTTTTTCCTTTTCCTGATCCCCCTCCATCTCCCCCATCCTCTCTTGCTCTCTCCCCTTCCCCCTCTCAAAAAAAAGAGAAATATTTTTTGTTGCGCTTGACGAATTTTTACTGGTATAAAGAGCATCGATTTTTTTGGTCCGGAGATTAACGTCCTTATTTTCTTCGAAAAGATTAGCCTCGAATTCGGAGATGCGTGTGCAGTTTGAATGGTAGCAAAATGCAATAAAAACTGAAGGATTTGTTTTTCTCTAAATAAACTTCGATGGTAAACATTCACTGTATTTTCTTTGTTTTTTTTATTTCAATTTGAATCATCACAAACCGAGTAAAGTGTAGCCGGAGTTTCAACTTTGCTCCTTAGTATAAACTATTTGATAACGCTCTCTTAAAATTTAAAATATGTTCAACAAATTAACGTTCTGGCAAGCGAAGCGATAGTCAAAACCACCGGAAAAGTAGGACAGTTTGAGAAAGTATAACATAAAGCAGAACTAGCTACACCGGAAAGTATTTTCTTTTTTTTCCATTTATATGTTTTGTTTCTTAACTATAAGCTATAATATTTTTTGATAGCGATATCGTTGGGTTTTTTTTACTTATTTTGGTCTTTTTTGTTTCCCCGTTGATGATTGCCGGCAACCTTCCTATACCAAAAACTATTTGACTTATTTAGCCCTGGTTTGTGCCTCAACTGTGTGCGGCGGGCTCAAGCTCTTTGGAGTTTTTGGCGCAGTCCAGCCGGCCAGGGCGCGAAAGCAAACTTTGACACCTAAGGTAATTTCCCCATGTCATACTTGACATAATACTGAAAGAATGTACCGGTATTTATTTTAAAACAGATGCTACCAACCTGGTTTTCCCTTCACGAACGGAGTGATAAACTTCAAAGCTCTTGAGCACGCCTTATCTAAAGCCTGGGGTTGGCGATGAGGCAAAAGCTTGGCGTACTTGCGGAAAAAATGTTGCCCCCGCGGGATGCTCCAGATAATCGACTCTACATGATCCAACCACTCTTCCACAATGTCACTTGCACTTTCCCCTCCACCGAGAACCATAATCCGTTTTCCTTCTTCTTCCGGGATAAATTTCTTGATTTCTCCAACGTGATAGATGTTACCCTCGAAATCTTTCAACAGCGTGCCTTCCAGCTCTCGATTAGGAGTGTGATGTATCCCCGAACATACCACCAAGTACCTGCTGCTAAAAAGCTCTCCGTTCTCGCAGGTCACGTACCACACATCACCTAATTTATCTGCTTTCTTCACTCCACAGTTGAATCGAATGTGAGGGTTGAGGTCAAAGGCTTTGCAGTAAGACTTGAGGTAGGACAAAATATCTTTTTGGTGAGGAAATTCTCCAATTTCATCAGGCATGGGAAAATCGGACATTTCAGTCAGGGTGGAAGAGGATGTTGTACAAGTGCTTTCCATAACTGTCGGCGTTTCAGGGTCATCGGAATAAAACCATACACCGCCGATGTCTGAGCGCTTTTCAAGCACAACTACGCTGAGGCCTTCTTCGCGTAGGGTCTTACAAGCCAGGAGGCCAGACCAGCCCGCTCCGATAACTACACAGTCTCGGGGTACAACTCTCGACAGGTTCAATCCGTTCATTGTCGAATCTATTTTAAAAGCAAAGAAAATAACTGAAAATCGACCTCTGAAGTGTTGTGTAATTTGAGACAAAACAAATCGTTGCAAGACTTCCTGTTTCGGTTGTGACTTGTCTGGACAGGCAAAAACGAAACAAACCACATTTTTGAAAACATAACTTATTATATTTTTGCATGTTTGAAACATACTAATACAGTTTATATGGCAAGATTTTTTAAAAAAAGAAGTCATATACTAATAAATCGTATTTGGAAACAACTTTTCCAGCAGTGAATCTGGGACTGAAAGTGAAAAAGTTGTTAGGCCTGGGCACATTAGCGTGGTTTGCGGGGCCAGGAAGGGAAAGGGAATATGTTAGAAATATTTATGGAATCTTTCGAGCCGCGCAGACTATTATTTCCTGTGTTTACGACTCGAAAAAGCGCCTCGGCACTTATTTCATTTGCAAGATTTTTTGATTCTTTAGTTTTCATTTCATTTACAGTTTTCATTTCAATCGTACTGATTGGAAAAAACAAATCGTTTCATTTGACCCTGTTTGAATAAGTGTCGCCGCGCTTACTCGACTGACGAGCGCGGCGCCGCAGTCGGGAGGGGGTGGGGGATGGGACGCTCATCGAGCAGATGAGGTAGCGAACAGGACAACCCAGTACAGGCTTTAAGTTGGTAACTGAGAACTGATTTACAAGTTTTTTTTTATGGGAATGGGGAGAGGGGTACAGATTTGAAGAGTTATAAATATAAAGTATGGAAAAACATAAACTTTCGTGAAACCATAGAATAAGTTAGCTAAAATAGCACAACTCTCACCACAGCTCAGGTCACCATGCACTGTGCGCAATGTTATGCGGGGGCCATTCGAGGTGATTTTGGGGAGAAAACTCCAAAACCCCATGGCCCAAATTGTCCCAAACCGCCTCCAAGGCTCCAGCTGCCCCCAAATTACGCACATATTAGTACCACAAATGCATATAATTTCCTTGTAAATTTGCTGATAATAGTACAACAAAAGTGATCAAAAAGTTGTTCATATTATGGCATTGCTCTAAATTTAAATCAAAAACATTTGACGAATTGTTCGAAAACCTTCCAAAATACCCGAAAATCGAAAGAACCCATTGCCTATGTATTCTGACTTTTTAGTTCAAGAAGTTAACAAATTTCTAATGTTTATTTAGAATTTTTTTGAAAAATTGATTTGCATGATTGCACAAAAAGAGGTCAGGGCCCGGTTGTTCGAAAGTGGGTTAGCGCTAACCCGGGGTTAAAACCTTAACCCGCGATTGGGTTTACCTCCTTAAAGATTGATTCGTGTTTACGTAATAGGGTTTCCTGGGAGTATTCTTCAACAAAATTTTGAAAAGACCAGACGTGTTTCTAAATGAAAACATTTTGTTAAAAGATTCGCCTAACCCTGGGTTCAACTTGATCCTCTTTCAAACAACCGGGCCCTGGTTTATTTGCATATGTTTGTGTCCCAGAAAATAAAATAAAATCTTAATGTTACATATCACTTACAATTTTATATATAAAATGAGTATGAAAGTATGAAGTATCAAAATAGTAAGTCCGTCAACGTACTCTTTAACAGAAAGTTCCTCGAAGGTCAAAACGTTGTCAAAAAGTTGACGAGTTGTCGTAAAGTTACAAAGCTTCTTGTCAGCTCAGCAGCCGCATTGAAACAATGTTCACGACGAAAATCTCAACTTTCAAGACTAGCCAGGTACAACGCAGTCAAGTAAACTACTTTTTGCTGATCCGATTGCTTTAACATTGGACTAGGCCAAACTAGAAACTGTTTATTTCAGAAAGAAATACGTAATTTGGTACTTGACAATTCAGCAGTTTTTGCCGAGTTTCTTTGAAAAGTTAGTTTAAAAGTTCTAAACGAAAACCTTCACGAAAGCATCTACTAATAGTAAGATTTGACAACCAAACATAGCCAGTTTTAATAATTAAATAATAATTTACAATTTAAGATTGCATGTAAGATGTAGAAAATGCGAATATGATAGAGTTCGCATATTGAAATATACCGATCTTCGTCTTCGCTCTTGAACGAAACAGTAGTCAAATTTATATATCGCGGGTTCATCTCCGACATAAAACGGCACAACCTCGACTAATTTCTGATTTAGATGAACGTGATTGAAAGATATGGCAATGATTGACAAACTGTGATTGTTTTAAACTTCAGTTTGGATGTCGTAAAAGGGGTGGTTCATAAACGAAATTTACGAGAAAATGAAATGATCAGATTGGGTTACAAATTAAAGTTTGTGAAAGTTCTGCAAACATCCCACAATTTAGGTTTGAACTTTGCAAGAAACTGTAATTGAACAGTACATCAGAACTTTGTGTCTCATAACAAAAAAAACAAAGCACTTAACATTTAATTGTCGTGGTATTGAAATGAACTTAAAATCAATCAATCAATCAACCAATTTAAAATGAGCAAACAGACTGACTCGCATATATACCGACCTTCTTCGCGACTCCAGAAGAGTTTCCTCTCTTCAAACTTTTCTCCTCTTTACGACATGCATAATTGGTTTAAATTTTAGGTAGGTCCACAGCCAACAGTTTTTAGCAACACTAAATACAAGTTTTAAAACAAGAAGCTATATCAACAAGCAGCGTACTCGTATTCGTTTAAAAACATTTTTTGACACTTTTTGAAGTTACTATAGCAACGCGAGCGACAACAACAACCGACAAACAACCTCGTCCCCAGGGTCTTCTGGGTATTTTTCAAAATGGCGGCCGGTTGGCGGTTTTCTCACCCTGGGAACGAGGCTGCGACAAGACAATTCATTTCAGTTTTGAAAGCGTACTAAATGGTGTGTCAAAATGCTCTCCCTGTAGTTTGGCTATTGTCATGAAATTTTTCATGGTTGAAGGCTGATGAAATCTTTAATATAAACACTAGGTGGGTGTCGTCTCTAAACAAAATAATTTGTTTTCAAAATTAGCTAAAAAATGGTCAAGATTTGAATTAGTCAAAAGCCGTTTTCCGACTGTTTAGAAATTGTGCTTTAAATCAATAAGAATTCGTTACAACTAAAAATGGCGACCTAGTAAGCTCCGGAACTGAACTTTTAAGGTCATTATTCATATTGCCATGGAAATTAACGATTGGGCACTTTCAGAAATTCAAATATTCCTGAGCTGGCCCGTAGGCAGGATTTTTGTTGGGGGGTGGGGGGGTGCAAATTTCGCAAACTTGGACTCTTAATTAGTCGTCTCGAATTGCGGTAGTACTGTTATGAAAAACCTATTCGGCTTTCTTCATCGTTTGATTAAACCTCCAAATGCGGACCTTTTTGGGTCGTGTATGTGTGTGTGTGTAGGGGGGGGGGGTGCAAATTCATTCTATTGGGCACATGCTGTTGTACATCGCTCGGTCCCCCTGGTGCACAGGCAGCCCAAACGGACACCTACTTGAACATTGCGCCTTCGGCTCGGGGCAATAAATTTTGAAAAAGAAACGAAGAACCGCTTCCAAATATTGTGATTTTTGGTAAACAGGCGACAGTAAGGCTTTTGACAACATATATAAACTGAATTCTGTTAGGAACAGACTAAGACACAGTTCCAAAACCAAACCAGGGCCACAGGTTTCTCAGTTTTTTAACCGTAAAGTGTTACCCTCATTAAATAAAGTTATTATTATTATTATTATTGTTATAATATTTGTGGCTAAGATCCTGAAATATGTCATTAACGTTTTAGGAAAAAGGTTGAGTAAAACTGACTGTTATTTCACGAAATGACATTACTTGGTGGGCAAAATTCTTCAGTTTCTTATTGAAGGGTTTTGAAAATTACTGAACCCTTAAAAAGCCTGAACACCAGTTTTAAAGTTTATTAATTTATGGCATGTTTTGGCAGAAAAGATAATTCTTAAGAAGGCAGTGTCCTTAACCTTTCTAACGTGTGAGTAACTTTTCCCCCCTCACCCTTTCAGTTTACGCAAGAGCTTGTTGGCTTTCTAGCGGCAGACTAGCGCTTTAAACTTGCGTTATTCACCGTCTATTGTGATCATATCGAAGGACTCAGAAGAAAGGTCCCTTAAAATATTCCATTTTAAGGGCTATGCAACCGGCGTTTATTTGTACATGTGAACCTTATATGACTGAATAATAGTAATAATAGTAATAATAATAAATATAATAATAATATTAATAATAATAACAATAATAATAATACCATGGTGAAATAATAATTTAATAATTAATAATGTAAGTTTTAACCATCATTAGACGGATAAAGACCAATATACACATAATCCTGGTTTTTGTTGTTAATACCCTATTAAATAAAATGTTCCCATCTCTGTAGAAACTTATAAATGGTCTATTTGGATTTTTTGTGACAAATTATTTTTTTTCACAATCGTTTCTAACACAATAAACATATATCAGGATTTGAGCACAAATGCAGGCTTTTTTAATACAACCTTAACTGGTCAGCAGGGATCAAAAGTGCCTTGTAACAGGCTTTTTGTACTGTAAGAACTCTCGATACCTACTGATGGTAATTTCTAGCAATACCAGTAACAGTTGGATTTCAAAACCACTGTGGGCCAGATGAATAAATTGCCAAACCATTTGCGGCATGTAAAACATGAGGGATGCCCACTCACAAATACATACATGTATACTGACAGTATACTTATTATAAGATACCAAGCTGTTACATGACACCAGTAAAGCCACAAAAATCCTGACCAAACCTCTCCAGTAAATAACTTGCATTACGTTTCTGAATGGGTCCAATCTGGACGAGAAACCTGCAAACTGTTTGAGCTATCAAAAGCACAAGATATTGAGATAGGCTGTAGTTGATTGATCCAGAGCCATGACAAGACAGTTCACATTTCAGAAAACCAAGTGCAGATTTAGGGGAGGGGCTGGAGGGGCTGCAACCCCCCCTTCTTTAAGAATTTTACAAAAGATTCTTAAGAAAATCACTGAAAATATCTTCCAAATGCTGTTTCCAGTCCACTCTTTCCAGAATTATGATCCCGGCCCTCCCTTTTTTTAAAATTTCTGGATCCGCCCCTGGTAAAAACATTTTTAATACAAAAATAATGTTCGATTTCATTATTTTCTGCACTCTTTAAATTTTTAGTTCTTTTACAGTATTAGCAGTTTTAGAGCCCTCTTTTTTATGGGTATGTGAGATCCGTGCTTTTGAACTTTGGAATTGCTAACTGCAAGAACAATACAGACTGATCGATGTCTGCTATTATCTTTTCTCAGTGTTGAAGGTATCTTTTAGAGATTAAGCATTATTTGTTGTCGGAGGTATCGGACTGTGATTCATCTTTGAAGCCTAGTTTTCTAAAATCTTCTTTTGCCATCAGTTCTCTAAACAGAAACAAAGTACATTGATCAGAAAAACGTATTTATTAACAGTAAAGTCCCAAAATAAAAGTCTCCTTAAAAATGACATGCCTTAATGGCTTCCAAAAGTAATGACACCCACAAATGAAATGAGCCCTCTGAAAGTAATCACCCTCTCAAAGTAGTGACTCCTCTATAAGAAATGACTCTCATGAACGAAACGCAATTCCCTCGAGAACTGACTCCTGCAAAAGTGCATCTAATGACCTTCTCCAAAAGTAATGTCAACCCCCTCAAAGATAACAACCCCCTCAAAAGTACATGTAATGACCTTTATACATGTAAAATAAAAGTTAATTTACTTAACAAGCCTCAGAACCTAAAAAGTACCAACACCTCCAAAAGTAATGATCCTCTCAGAAGTAATGACCCCTCCAATTTAAAGTAATACATGTAAACCCTCTGAAAGTAAAGACGTTTTGGAAAGCAACTATGATCTCCTTGAAATTAATCAGCCCTCAAAAGTAACAACTTCTAACATGCAACAACCCTCTCAAAAAGAAAGATTCTTAAAATCATAATGATCACCTCAAAAGTAGTAACCCTTCCAAAGTAATGCCACTGATGAACTAATTCTAGGCAACTTCCTTATAACAAATTTATTTGCATTTATAAATTTATAATTTGTATTTACAGACGTGTAACTAAACAAGATTGAGTTGATACTAACAACAAAAGAAACTTTAACACCATATACTGTACAGTTAGTAGTAGCAAGTATATTATATGAAGATAGAAGTAAAAGAAATAATATTGTGTGTCGACTTCATGACTTTCTAATGTCTTAGTGAGTGGATGCCTACTTTCAGGTAATGTCCCCCCAAAAGTATCAACTCACATGGACTATAAATTCCAAACAAAAACATAAATTAAAGTATTAATGCTTCCAGGGTCAGAGTTTCACCATTTTTAAAAGTAAAGTTGAATGCTTAGGGATTTGCCTTAGGGGAAGGGGGTTGCATTGAGGGAGTTTAGAATTTAATCAATCAAATGGAATGTCTGCATGATGGCATCTGAGGCTACGTATACCACTACCAGAATGCTTTGCCCACTTTCTTTCTAAGATAATTAGTGCCAATTGTTGTACTATTCTCACGAGTGAAAAAGTTTGAACAAAAATATAACTCAAAAAGCATTTTGTACTGATAGTAAATTGACATCATCAAGCAAGCCTCCTATTGGACTGACACATTCTTGGGAAAACAACAGAAATGCCATTTTCAAAAAGAAATTTGCCTAGGTTCAGAAGCTTTCAAAATTGAGTGCTATTAATATTTTACAGTAAAAAAGAATGGGTAACACTGATTAATTCAGTATTTACCTTTCCATTCTACATTGAAGGTAACTTCTTGATTGTTGCCGACATGCATGATTGTCATTCTTATTGAGCTTCAAGCATGTCATGTACTGTATCATATAATCTTTGCACTCTCCTGCCGGCAAAAAAATACTGGATCAGTAATTGAGGTATGAAGTGGAATTAGCATTTATCCACAACAGTGTTACTCAAACTAGCAATCGCACTATAACAAACTGTAAAATTCTCCTGAAAGTAGATTCCTGAACCTACTGTACCTTGGTTGCAAAAGTTAAGCCTTATACTCTTTGAAGCATAGAAAATGCCAATCATTGTTAACTCTAAAGACAATCAAGAACCTCTGGAGACAACTGCTGATCTCAGATCTAGCTGCCATTGCATTTTTGTGTTCGATACAGAATGTGCATTCTCAAACATGTATGATTGGTTGAGACGAGTTTCTTTTATCTGGAAAGTGAATTATAAACATGGAATTAATGCTCAAATGACAAAGTACTGTGCCCAGGGCTTACAAGGGTTGCAGAGCTGGGTGGAGAGGAGGGTCAAGGGGGCAATTGCCCCCACTTTTTCAAAAAGAATAAAGATTTACTGAGAAAAAGTGCCTTGTCCCCCCCTCCCCCACTCCGAATCACTAGTCAACCCCTCACTTTCAAAGTAGCTCTGTGGCCCATGGCTCAGATATCTGAAACTTAAGAACATTGTATCATTTCACTTGGTTCAATAATTCAAAGGTGGCAACAACTGGCTCAGCAATCCTTTGGCACATCCTTGTCTCCTGAGGTTCATAATAGCCAACGGTTTGGGGTCATACTCTTGGGCCCTCTTTACCTTTTGCTCATCCAAAGATATGGTGTGGGAACTTCATTTATTAACCTCTGCCACCCACAGTACCCTAGCCCAGAACTATGTTCAATAAAACTAACCCCAGCATCCAACCCCCCACCCCCATTAATCTGTCCCCAGGCACGCTGGATGGCTCCAAATTTGAACTTTTTGGTATAAAGTTAACTGACTTTTAAAACTGCTAACATTACAGTCGTTAAGGTTGAAACTATATCAAGTATATGTAATACAGATGAGAAGCTACAACTGTATAACCATATTCCATTTGGATTTAGATAAACAGTATGTCCTTGCAAAATAATAATTCTTCCCCAGAACTGTTGGGACTTAAGATTCTCCAGCAGTGAAGAATTTAAGTCCTCTGCTGCACATTGTATCCCAGAAATCAGAGTACCAAACCATCTGAGGGGGTCATAAACCCAATGACCGCCCCCTAGTTATTAGCGGAAGCTTTGTTATGTATTTTAAAAACTACTTTATACCATCATGGTCCAAGGGAAAGCTCCCTTTGTCAGGCGGTTTGGTTTGGAAAACCTTCTGCCCTGCATTCATCTTTAGATGTAATTAATTTCCAAGAGAGAACGCGTTGTGCTGCTTTCAAGTAATTAATTTACAGGAGAGAACGCGTTGTGCTGTTTTCAAATAAACGGTGTAGTTCTGCACGCCTTCACACAACCTGTTGAAAACTTTAAAATCGCTTTTAACCCATGGACATGGCCAAGCTTGCATCAAGTGATTGCGTCTGAATTTTACGCGCAGTTGGTTCTTCATGGTAGGAACCAATCAAAACGATTGTTCTATCAACAGCTGATTACTATCACGGCCTTTCACTGGTTAACACCAACGATAATCACAACGTCTGTCACGTGCCTAGTGTGAAAATGGCGACTGAGATGAAGAAGTGTGTGAAATATTAGTTTGAAGTCCCAATACTTCTCTCTTATTGGGAGAAAAAAACATAGGAAAATGAATCTTGGTCAAGCAAATCCATATGGCAATGAACTGTTGTATGCTGTATTCAATCAGGATCAGGGTATGAGATAAAATGCTGCTGAAATGACTTGACTTGCAGCCAGACTCGACTGAACCTGAGAACTTGGCAGGAGAGTGAAAGAAGGATGTTGAAATTGTTCTCCCTTTATTATCTCAGAATCGCTCTACTTTTCTTTTTGACTTATTCAGGATGCTTTGCATGTGGTATGGAAAACGGTTTTCGAGTCTATAACTGTGATCCACTAAAAGAAAAGGAAAGACAAGGTTTGTACATGCACATGCTCTTCAGTGCTGGTGGATGTTTGTTTATATTGCCATTGAGTTACTGGCTTAGATTACGGCTTGATGCTTTTCTAATTTAAAAGTGGAAATTTGGACTGGAAGTTAATAGTAGCTTTTAAATGCTGCTATATGAAGCCAGCTTTGGATGAGCTATGGCAATGGGTAAATACTCCTCCCCTTCCCCCATTCCCCCTTAAAAACCCCAGACATTTGACTAAAATGTATTTGGTTTTAAAATTCCCTAATTGGCAAATTTTTCTTGTGGCTAAATGCCATACTGCCAGTGTATTCTCTAAGAGTCAAATGTGTCTTCCCCAGCTGTGAAGTGTTGAACACTAGAGTATGAACAACACAAAATTTTGGTATCACAATCTGGTGAGCCTTGCAGTGAGACAAAATAAATAATGGCCTGTGACTGGAGAAAGAACTAAAGACTTAAGTGCAACAACCTAAATTGACTGTTCAGCTAACCCTAGGTGGGCAGGTCACAATTTACATTGATGCCAAGTTGGCCAGGGTCTGAAGGATGTTATTGCAGGCTTGGACAGGAGAAATTTTTAGCATGATGCTATTTCATAGATGGTTTCATTTTTCTTTTTCTTACTATGGAAAATGCATCACTCTTTCCAATCTAAGCAGATGACTTTGAAGTGCTATTTTTGACTGTTAAGGTGCAATGTTTTTAGTTGTAAAAGTGTTCAAAAGCCAAGATGTCCACCTGTTCATGACTTAATTTGGTCTTAAATTGTTTACCATACTGTATGAGCAAGGCTTTGAAAAAGTCAAAGGCCTGGAGTTTGTCCTCTTGAGGGATCGAATGATCAGTATTATTGGGTTTGATAAATACATAATTTAACCCATACATTTTGGTGGAAGGAGGTTCACAGACGGGGCTCATGCACTGCAGTCACATGTGTACCTGTGCCTTGGGCTTTAAGGAAAGCATATTTATTACATGTACATGTATCCCCATTTTCTTTTCCTATAGATTTTCCAGATGGTGGAGTAGGTCACATAGAAATGTTGTTTCGATGTAATTACCTCGCTCTTGTTGGAGGCGGCAGAAATCCCAAGTACCCTCCAAATAAAGGTAAGTTTAGTTCCTTGTGGAGGCTGGGTTTTTGGAGCCCTTTTCTTCTGGCCTTTGTTTTGATGTATACAAAGTAATTATATTTTGTGTTTCCAGGAGCTTCAATGTATTATCACCACAAGCAGGGTCAAAGTTGACTGATCATATTCTTCTGAATATAATCTTTATTACCGGTAGCATTGCTTCTTTTTGGCCAACACTATGGGTTTACTGACTCAGAATGACCCAAATTTAGAATTGATCATAAGTAAAATTCTGTTGCAGTAATGGTTTGGGATGATTTGAAGAAAAAGTGTGTCATTGAATTAGATTTTTCAAGTGATGTGAGAGCTGTGAAACTGCGGAGAGACAGGTAAATGTATATATTGTACAGTAAAACTATACGTACAGTAGTAGTAAATGATGTGGTCAGGGGGGTGCTGGCAAATATACCTGTACAGGCTGACAAGTTTTTTACCAACAGTTTTGATATACATCGGCTATTTGTACAACAGTACATCTGGTCTCCTTGCACCTATTGCTCCTTCAGGTGAACAACTAGAGCTGTGAATAATGCACAAAGACTAACTAAAGAAAACCCCTAAAAAATACTACTGTAGATTGCCAATTTCAACCCCCCAAAAAAAAGTACGACTAGCTTTTCCGGCATCCAACAATAGGGAGTAACCCCCCAGGACTAGACCCTATTCGTAAATGGTAGCTATTTTAATGATTTATATTCTTTTGTCTTTATTTGATTTAGCCCTTGGAACTAGCCTCGCTCAGGTTAATAGATTCTTTTGATTTCTTGAATCCAGAACAAGGCTAGTTGGGCTAATTAAATTTACACTGACTGTATACAGACAAGAGAATGTAAAAAAAAGCTGTCAGTGATTTATGAATAGGGTCTATAGTGAACTGTTAAATACATGTATGTATTAAGTAGGAGAGGGGAATTTAAGTGTGAGTTTTTTAACAAAAATATTTCTTGTTAATTTACCTTAACATAAAATGTAAAACTAAATAGGTTGGAATAAAATTACTAGTTTGAAAATATTGCACCTCAATGATTAAAACCATCTTCAAAGTTAAACAACAATCTTCAGCTACAATCATGTATGTCAGTCAGAGTTGCATATTAACTGGTTTACAATGATTTCTAACTGCAGTTCTAAAACTGTCACTTAAAACAAGAAAAATAAGCTCATTCAAATAAAAAGTATATTCAGATTTTTTCATCTCCAATTCTCAGTAGAGTCAACTCTGCACTTCTTGATGAATCTTTGTATGCTAATGTTGTTTATGTGTTTCTCTTAACAGGATTGTTGTAATACTGGATAACTTGATAAAAGTGTTTACATTCACACAGAACCCGCAACAGCTGCATGTTTTTGAGACATCACACAACCCCAAAGGTAATAATTTTACTTGTTGTCAAGTAAATTGAGGTACCGGTATACATGTAAATTTGCATGGTACAAATAACTCCAAATCTTGCTTTTTCAAGAATCAATTGTCCCTTGTGAAGCATAACAGGAAATGCTTACTATAATTATAATGATAATGATATTAATAATAATAAGGATATTATTTGCAATGAAAAAATAATGATAATAATAATAATTACATTTAGCAATAAATTAAAGTATCAAGTGATAATAATAACAATATCAAATAGTTATTATTATAAAAGCATTCTTATTGACTAGTAGGCTTTTCAATTTACATTTAAATGTGCAATGTTTCCATTACTCGGCAAAAGATGCTACTGTACAAAACAAAAAAGCTTCTGCTACAAATAATTCATTCCAAGTACAATATTCTGCCTTAAATGTTGCAAATAAGTTTATGGTACAAATGGCTTAGCCCTTGAGTTCAGTTTAATTAACCAGTTTCTGAGTATGTTAATTCTCCTTACATTGTCTACACAAAACAAATTGTTTAGTATTGAGAATAAAGCAACTGATCATATGATCATATACAGCAATTTATCTAAGATATGTTTGGGCCTCAGAGGGTTAATTTAGAGAATGACTGAAATAGGTTTACCATTACAGTATGAGTGCTGAAGAACATTTAGTGTTGGACTGCAGGACACTGTCTACCATTACCTAGTTAATGTAATACTTACATTGCAGCACAAAAATGTTTGGATTGTTGACAATTCTGTTGGTTAAAAAGTTGATTGATTTACATGTACTTCATCCAAGGATATGTACACTGTACATGTAGTTTTGCATGCAACCGTGAAACTTGGCAACCATGAGACTGTCCCAGACCTTTTTTGGACTAGCATTTTAATTTGTACCTCTTTGGTAATCAAGAAAACTCCATTTCAATAACTAATTAAAAGTTAATTTTTAGGTAAAATACAAAAATGATAAACTTATTTTTAAAAATTGAATCATATTTTTAATACTTAATATAAATTTTGTTAAATATTAAAATCTTTCAAATTTTCTGTACTGTACTTCTTTTTCAGGAGAATAATTAAAATTTGGGCTGTTAACTACAACATTATTGTGTAATAATCCCCTAGAAATCTTAGGAGTTACACAAAGGATTATCAGATTTCATTTCTTTTTAATTTATTTAATAGATATAAACTAATAATTAAAGTAACCTGTTATAGATTTCCATCCCCACTGATGATTTAATATTCTTTTTTCTTCTTTCAAAAGGGTTGTGTGTTCTTTGCCCAAGCAGTAACAATTCACTGTTGGCATTTCCTGCTCGCAAAACTGGTCATGTGCAGATAGTTGATCTTGCTAACACAGAAAGAGCTCCACTAGAAATCGCTGCACATGAGGCAGCCCTGAGCTGTATAGCTCTGAACCTACAAGGAACAAGGCTTGCAACAGCATCAGAAAAGGTAAGGGTCATGCTCTTTGATGCAAAATTGTGAACACTAGTGCCAAAACAATGTATTTTACTAACTAAAGCAACTTAGACTCGACCTTCCTACATTGTTCATATTATCTCTTAAAAACACTTTGGGGAATATAAAATCTCATACAATGTCACTTACACTGTCTGTTTTTCCACCACACATTCTTGCTGATATTATTACTGATTATTAATTTTTTGAAATGTGGCATTTGGACTCCCACGCAGTCAATGTTATGGTGTAGCTATGGGACTTGTTACTTGGGCTTGATGTTTTGGCTCCATTTTTTTAAAAAATTAATGTTTTTCATGTCACACTATTCAGCACATGTATTATGTGAATTCAGTATACATGTAAGCTCACAACACTAAGGGAGTCTCGGTGGTGCTGTGGTTAGGGAATTGGACTTAGAATCAGCATGTCCTGAGTTTGATTCCCAGTGAAGGTGTTTAGAATTTTTTTCTTCCTGAAGTAAAGAATTTTTTTTCTCCCTCTCTTTTTACTTTAAAATTGAATGATATCACATCAACAGATATCACAAACTTTGCAGTATCTGTAAATTATATGTGAGAAATCAATCAACCATCTGGCTCAGATGTGTGAATTGTACTGGATAAGTGAGATCAAAGTACTACCGGAATAAGTTACATGTATTTCAATCTATTTTAAATACCAGTAATTACTAAGCATACCAACCGGCATGAGTTGGGCTATTTACATGGCCCCTTGTTATTAATTTGATGGCCTTTTACATGTACCTGACCCCCACTCTACCAAACAAATAC
>JAOBYE010099560.1:0-18182 GCA_025403585.1 Parazoanthus swiftii | reverse complement strand
GCGGATTGTCAGTGGTTTAGCCTCATAATTCCAGGAGCTTGACGGCTCGAGGAAAAACTTGGGCGAAAGCTAAGGAAGGAAAAAGGAACATTTCCCCATCCACGTACTCTTACCCCTGAAAAATTTCTTTGCCTTTCTACATTTCGCTTGATGTGCTGAAATACACTACTAGGGCGGTTCTAGACAATAGTTTTGTAGACTTGTCGTTTTCAAAAATGTTTGCTTTTAATGATCTCACGTGCTACTTATAAATCCCCAAACTTCAATAATAACATGAAAGTAGAATTGCAAAGATTCAAGGATATACGTCTTTGAATTCTGCAAACTGATAAAACAGAGTTTGTAGACCTGCAAAACTACCTAAGGCCGCCAACCATGTTTTAAAGCTGGTAATGGTAATGTGTTAAACACGCTTTTTAGTTTTTACAAGAGCAAACTTCACAAGAAAACTTGGGCTCAGATTTACCCATGTTAGGACACATGTTATTCAGTAATTTTTTAAAAAAATGTTAAGAACCATCAGCTTAGGTAATTGCTCAAGCACAATCCATAAGTCCCTTGGAATCTGTTTTTTAAATTTTAATAGTAAAGCCCGTTTAGTAGAAGATTATATATTGTGTTCGTAGAATGTTCAAATCTAAACGCTCAATCTAAAATATTCGTGAAGTGTTTGACGGTTCGAACGTTCAATTTCGTCGGGCTTGAGCTTCGCTCAAACTGTTTCACGCTGGCTGCAGTCCAAAACCCAACGAAACAAAACAAAACTTTAAAGAAAACACACGTTATGACTACGACAGCTTGGCAATATCACGAATTTTAAACGAATAAATCAGTCAATTTTAAATGTGTGTAACGTGTCCATCACCACTCCCCCCTCCCCCTTGTCCCCTTCCCCCCACGCCGTGTCCAACAGCGGGTGAAGTTTTGGACACTTCCTCAGTCTAAGCTGGTGTCTCCCTCAGTGGTCTGACGTAAGTACCGCTCTTGTTCCGTACTTTGATAACACGCACTAATCCAGGCTCGTATAGAACGCGTCCCAAGGGCCAACGACCTCTAGGTGTACTGCTCTCCGGAACCAGCACCAGCTTCCCTTCGGAAATATCACGGAAACTTTTGTTTCTCAAGGTTAAGAAAGGAAAGCACTCACGGAGCTAATGTGCATTTTTCCACTGAGCACATCTAGTTGTCTGTAATAAATGCCGAAGTGACATTGAGACTTACATGGCAGAGCAGGAAATGGTTGGAAGTCAGGGAGTTCTCATCTCCATTTTCACTACTCACAGGTGTTAGGGGTCGGCTGCGTACTCTGATTTTGCCACAAACGCTACTGACTGGGTTTCATCGTCCACGCACCGTTCCCCGGCTATGACCTTGAGCTCCCGCTTTGAAGACTGTACAGGTAGCTCACAGCTCACTTAATTGTGCGATGCTGGTGGGTTAACCCTCGGACGTCCAATATATTTTCACTAACAAGTTAACCCGGGGGGGGGGTCAATCGGACCCCCCCATGATTTTCCAAATGATTGGACGTAAAAGATTTGAGCTTTGGCACGCAAGCAGCTTTGGGTAAGCTAATTACTTTCCATAACAACAATCAAGTTTTAATTTAGAGCTGACCCCCCCCCCCCCTCCCCCTTGGACGTTCGAGAGTTAATGTGCCACGGTATATGATCTTGTCATCTCGTTTGCAACGCGCTCTTGATTTCATCCTTTCATGGCTTTACGGAACTCTCTTTCGGTTCCGACGAAGTTTGTACCGTTTTCTGACCAGATAGCGGCAGTTTCGCCTCTGCTTGCCATCATTCGTCGCACGGCCTTGGAGGAAGCGCCAGTTTTCAGCGAGTTTCGGTTGTACGGACATTGAGGCATAACAACAGTGAAGGAAATCGACCCCAGTGATTGTGAAGGGTGGTAGCTGATATCCCGAGCAAGCCTTAGGTAAGTCGGTCAATACAGGTGGCTGCATGGGGTCTCGCTCTTCTCAGGTACTCAGTACAGGAAGAAGACCTCATGGTCATATACGGGTGACAGTATGGGCTCGAATCCAGAATGAGTGGGTAACAAGCGTGTTCCAGAAGAAGAGCTTTGCTAAGCGGTCTCCTACACGCAGCAGCTCTTCGTCATCAAAATGCACACGTAAAGTGAGCAGCTGGCTTCGGTGCGGCTGTGTGTGAGTTGTGTGATTCAGTTCTCTATTGCGAGTGCTTCATAGTCTTGGGAGGAGGACTGTGTCTGAGCTAGCTTAATTGCAGCTTTCTCAGCATCACAGAGTTCCTCAGCTGTCAAAGGAGATAAGATGCGGTTCTGTTTAGCAATCTCCGCATTTTTTAGGAAACGTTACACTCATACAACGATGCGCCAATATCGAATCCACGAATAGAACTTCGCTGGACCTGGTAAATAGTCCTTGGAACTTGTAGCAAAGCCCTATTCAAGATGCCTTCTTCAGCCAGCTCGACGTAATCAGCTAACAATTTTGCGCCCAAACCATGTGGCCAGGATTCTTCAAGTAACCAAAGGGATTTGGGTCCCACAATCCATCGACACTGGCTGATAAGTTCTGATGTTCTCAAGTCAGACGCACAGTTGTCAGAAGGATTCAGGCAACCAGGGATGTGTCGCTACTGAGCTGCACTGGACGAGTCTGGTATTTCATTAACCAAAAGTACGAAATCGTTGACTCTCATTCGCATGTAGAGGGGAGCGCGGTTTTGGAGTCACTCCAGAAAACTGTGTCGGATATAGATGTTAATGGTAAGCTCTCGTTTAACTGTGTCAATCCAACCTCACGAGAGATGCTAAGCTGTCGCAGTGTCGGAGTAGTGCTAGCCGGGTCTTCGCCAAGACAGCCAAGCAGTGTTGAGGCACGAAGTCTTTTCTCTTCTTTTACTCTCTTTACTTCCAAAACGGAAACTTTAATTTTGTATTTGGACTGCATGGCGGAAATAAACTTGCTGCGACTCAAAGCAAACCTGCTATTTTCAGCCTCGCTTAATTGACAAAAACAGAAAAATTACCACAGGATTGTTTTCCTTAAAAACTCTATTGCTGAAATGTCACAAGCCACGCAAAAGAAAAGATCTGATATTAATGTATTTTTAATATAGAATGGACCTACATTTTTCAAGTTTTCGTTTTATATCACAGGTTTTAGGACTTTTAGGTTGAGCTTCTTTGGTCCGTTTAATGGCTCCTAATATACAAGTAATGTAGGACAGTTTTCTTTAAACCTGAGGTACAGTTAAGATTTTTAAATATTTATAAATATCTGGCACTGTGTTCAAAAGGTCGCGGAGTGGTTAACCTCTGCGCTGTCATGATGACATGTTTTGGAGTTGTTCATTTCTCGCGGATCGGCCTTCGACCTTGGCCCGCTCTGCTCGGCCGTCCGGCAATGATCCGAGACTGACTGCCCCTGGGTCTCCGAAAGATGACATGATGTTTTCCCATTTTTGAGTTTAAAAAAAATGCATTGTTTTCGAGTCAAAAAGTCTCAGTCGCTACTGGTCTTTTGAATGAATTTATTTGTGGTCGATTTGCTCGTGGTCGTGAACAAGACAAATATATACATTGAAATGTTTGCAATTGAAGAGTTCGCCGCCGTTAATGGTAAACGATTTGTTTTTCGAGGATAAAAATTTTTCATGCTCGAGCATCCTCGGAAACCCAGCCCAGGACGTCGAATCAGAGGAGCAAAAGCAAGGACACGGGGGAGGGGGAGCAGGGGGAAAGGGAGAAAAAGAAGGGGACGCCCCTTCCGGGATCACCCTTTCTTCTCCCTTTTTTCTCTCCAGTCCCCCTCTTCGCCCTTAACCTTCTCTGCGCGTTTTTGTTTTCCTCCGTTCGCTTCTGTTCGTCTTTCCTTCCCGACGCTCTGGGTTTCCGAGGATGATCCTCGAGGCGACATCATTTTGCCCGAGGTGTTTAAAAATCCACTTAAGCGAGTTTCTGATTGGTCGAAAAGAGAGACAATTTTATCAGAATTTATGCAGGCTCTAAAGTTCATCTCCCATCGCCCCACCTGGAAGCGCCGAGGTGAGAGTGTGAAACCCAGATACCAAAAATAATAGAAAAATGGGTGTCGCTGCAGGATTAAATGGCAACACGTGCTGTCCAACGATTTCAAAAAAAATACAATTGGTCTCCTGTTAAAGGCGGTAGGCACCTCCCATTGGCTGAAGTGGAATAATTGCGTCATAATTTATGATAATTTTTTTCTTCATTAATTAATTCAAGCGAGGCTTGAAGAAGGTTGGTTTTCTGTGGCCATTTTTGCATTTTTCAACGCCAATTTTGTTGAAATAACCCTCAAATCCAGTGTTACCATAGAAAACAAACATTGTAAGCTAGTTTTAGAAGAGAAAAACAGGAAACTGTTACGGAAAATATCGTATTCTTATTCAATGAGTATATAATTCATGCCAAGACAAGCATGGCGGATTGGGTTGAATATTTCTCGAAGCAGACAGCTCCTGCAAATTTGAAGGAGACGAAGACGGCAGTTACCGAATTCGCTGCCAGCCACAGAGCTTCTGGAAGGAGCGTTGTCCTTATAACCGTATGTATATTTCTTTTTACGTAAGTTAATGTCGAAAGAAGCGACTAATGCTATGCATAACTGCACGGATAATTTCAGCGATTACGTTTTAAAATTTCGTGTATACATTATGAACAAAATGTGAAATTATATGAATATGTTGAATACAAGACTCAACAGAGATCGGAATTATTTTTTGTTGTTCTTATAAAATCTACGGCTGACAAGTTTAGGCACATTATTTTAAGTGTTCTGAGCCTGGTGAAAGGTGTCACGCCTTTTCGCAGGCAGTTCCAGGCGAGGATTCGATGTGCGATGAGATCAAATCTGCGTTCTTGATCGAGCACCACGCAGAGCAAGAATAGAATTAGCGTGTTATTATATCTGCAAATGATTCATGATCCAGTGATTGTTTGATGTGAACCGAAAAATCCTCACTATGAATTCTTAGAAGTGTTTATATAATGCCAGCATTTGACTGCGATTGATATCAGGTTAAAGAAAATAAACTTTTGCATGGAATTGGGAAATGGTGCGAGTCTCCATCTATAAACTTATGGAAATTATATTGAGTTCCGGGCTTTTCGCCCCGGGAAATCAGGATAAAGTGGATTACAACATTGCTGTTCGAATTCTATCGAGTGTTCTTCCATCCGACCTGCATAATTTTTCGAGTGGCAGATTCGAGAGTGAAAGGAAGGCACGAACTCGGACAAATGAACGGGCTCCCTTCAGTGACCTTTTGTTCGACTGCGCAGATTTTATTGTCTGAACACTATTTGTCTGGACGACGAAATCTATATTTGCATGTACTTAAAGAAATCGAAGCGGGACAATTGTAGGTTATCTGCATAAGTTGAAAGCACTATTGTCTTCTCATGCGTGAATCGTGGGAAACTAAGACGAGTTTTAAACCAGGTTTAGTCATTTTTAATCTGGTACCTTTTGTAAAACAGGTTCAAATGGCCGTGTAGAAGGCGTCTTAATTGCTAATTTTCAATTGTCGTGCAGCATAGATTTTATGAAAATTCATTGACATTTTTCCCTTTGAAGCTCAAGGGCCCACTTGCATGTGATTAGAGATTGCATTTGATATTCTTAATACATGTTCACTCTGAAAGTAATACTGGGTTTTTAATGATGTTAGACAGAAGTGGCACTATGAGCTTGGTTCACTGTCAACATTAATTTTCAGGGCTGAGCAAGCAGGGGCTTGTGTCCCCCCCAGTTTTTTCCCAAACTTTTATGGCTACTACTGCTTCATAGAAAGCGGTTGTTACTGACCAGTAGTTTTAGACACTTTGACTGTGTTTCAAATGGTGTTTAAAACCCAGGAAATGTTTCCTGACAAACTAATAATTTTCAAAATTTCCCAGGGGAGCATGCCCCCCCCCCCCTTAGAGGGCTTATGCCTTCAGCGTTCAGTTATATATGCCCCCCAGTTTTCCAAGACCAGCCATAGCAGTGATTTTGAGTTGGCATAAGATTTTATCAAGTGCCAAAAGTACAATCAACTAGGGATTTAGGGACATGCTACCCATAAATTGAGCTTCCTGATAAGAAATTTACTGAATTTATGGGGTGGATAATAAACCAATAAACCAGCTTTGTTTGTGTCTCTAAACAGTAACACCACACAAAATGACATAGGGACACAAGGTTTTTGAGTGACCTACTATTTAATGGCATTCCTTATCACATTACTGTCCAGACACACAATTGAAGCTGTTTCATTGCATTGAGAAAATGCTAGTTTAAAAAAGCAGACATTTTAATGTGTTTTTCAATTATAAAATATTTCGAACATTTGCCATTATCTGATTCATTTAATCACATTTTATTTTGTTTTCCTGCCCCAAGCACTGTTTCAAAGATCAAGTTGCTCTCAGATTCCAATAAAATTTCCTTTGAATTGTTTTTCTTGTTATAGCTTAATTTTATTACAAATGGCCAGTTCCTATAGCCAGAAGTCAGAAGAAAACAGTGTCAGTGACCACACTATTGACATATATCAGCTAAGATTTTTACATCTGGAAACTCCAGAAAGCCTTCAGTTGCAAATAACTTTACTCTTCCTGGAAACACTTTGAATGAATAGTCTTGGATTTTTTTTAGCAGAATCTTGGCAAACTCTTGGAAAATTGAAATAGTTAACAGGGCCGTAGCAAGGGGTAGGGCCGGAGGGGCCCGTGCCCCCCCCAGTTTTTTCACCAGCAAATGTGTCAAATGTATCAAGCTCAGAAAATTGCTCCAAGTTTGAGAAAAACTTGTTTTATTTTACTAGTTTTAGACATTTTGATTTTGTTTCAAATGGCATTTAAAACCCAGGAAACACGTTTTTAGACAAACTTATTTTCAAAATTTCTCCAGGAGTATTCCCCCAGACCCCCATAAAAGAAGACTCATACCTTCGGCTCTCAGCAGTGCCCCCCCAGTTTTCCAAGGCTTGCTACGGCCCTGGTTAACACTAATTTTTGGAATTGTATTAGAGTGATGCTTTAAATAAATATAGCTTTTTCAAGCATATACAAAATCTTTTTTTGCCTAGTTTGATATTCAAAATCTTAATTTTTTTAAAATACAGGAACCACAGAGCTGGGGGAAGGATTGCAGCCCCCTCCCCCCTGAATAATTTTTCTGAAGTTGCTCTTTTAGATAGGTTTTACAGTTGTACCATTTGAAATCAAAACCAATTCAGTGGCCCTTTGTTAAATTCTGTTTATCACTACCAACATTTTAGTTTACTGGTAACAAGATTTTCTGAATATTTCACCTATTTTAAACTTATTTTTGATAAACAAAATTAATTGTTGCAAGACTACTTGAGAACACATGCGACGAAAATTGCGCGACAAGCAAAATTTGATCGAAGAACTTGTGTAACTCGCAACTTTCTACCCTTTTGAGAGTGTGCTTTTTAGCGTGTCGCACAATAAAATCACGTCAAATTTCGCGCGTTGCGATAGGGTTCCATTTGAAACCGACAGTTCCATTTGAAAACAACATTTGTTTTTTTACATTTTGTTGTTTTGCATGGTTTTAAGAAGTTTCCATGCAGATCTCTGGTTTGTTCCTGAAAAAAGAAAAATCATGTCATTCAAGAATTTAATCAAAAACTTTGTCGCCTGATGTATCATCACTGGGATTCTTGGGAAGCTTGTGATTAAAACCAGTCATAAATCAATACAGTCAGTTTCAAGTAATTTTTATGTTCGAAATGCTGCTTTATTCATGAATGTAAATTTCAGCATAGCACTTTGTGATTTTAGATGCATTTATAGTGATTCTGGAAGCCCAAGTTTTCAACATTTCTTGGGGAACATGTCCCTGGACTCCCTAGAAATCTCATACCCCTATTATAAATAAAATGTTTCTGCTGTCCCTGAAATATATTTAGTGGGTATATTAAATAACTATATTACTTTGATGTTGTTGTTTGTTGCAGTCTGGTGGTACCACAGTTCCTCTTGAAAATAATGCTGTTAGATTTATTGACAACTTCAGTGTGGGAACACGGGGATCATCATCTGCTGAGTATCCTTTGAAGCTGAACACATATAAATTTTGAGAAAAAATCCAACCTTTAAGCTCTTCTCTATGTTTAGCCCCTTCTAGAATTGAGTCGGCGATTATATAAATAGTGATAGATTTTGTACCACAGTTATAGGCAATAACTATATGATATGAACTCTGCAGTGATAAACAAAATAATGTTTCACAATTGCTTAAATAATGTGAAGATCATATCTAAATGCCAAAATTAAGTCTGTAAAAAAACACACAAGCATCCCCAAAACTTAATAGGGCTTTTTTGTAAGTTGTGGAGTTAACGATCTAGAGCTCATTTTTTATCAAAATCTTTAACAGTATTAAAGATACTTCCTAGAACAGGGATATGCTGTGATATTTCTTCATCGTCAGCGATCGTTACAACCGTTCCTTAGACATATTCCCCATGACATGATTCTGGACATGTTGGATTTCAGGGAGGATGCAGCTGGGGGAACTCAGATTGAAGGTTGGTGAAGATCATGTAATTGAAGTACCTATAGTTTGTGTAAGCCCCACCGAGTGCTGTTTAATATTTCTATTTTAGAGTTCTAAATTAAGGTTCACAACTGTCTACCCAATTCAACTGCCCAAGGCCTGCTAGATCAGACAATTCACTAGTTTTTCTTACCACTGTAAATTTTAAGTTAAGGAAAGACCATTAAATTTTCCTGTTTTACAAACATTCAAGCCACGAAAACAAGATCAGGGATTGTAAAAAACAAAACAAAACAGGAGTTTTAGAATATTGTTAAATATTAGGACATCGGTCCAATAATATGCTTGTCATAAAGACTATTTCATTTGAACTCTTTCATGTAGAAATGTAAAATAATAAAGTTACTGTCAATAGCTTTTGAGTTTCTAATACTGTATGTAGGCACCAGTAGACAACAAATTGAAAATAAAATTTATAAAATGTAATTTTTTTTTTTTTGAAACTTGTTTTTTGTTGTTTTTTGGAATATCTAAAAATCAAGTTTGGCAGGTTTACAAAATAGTAGTTGAAATTAGTCTGGCTGCACTTGTATTCTCCACTTGCCCTCTACTCACACAATACAAAGACAGAGTTCCAGTGATCTTTGAAAATCCTAGAAAGTCTTTGCATTTGGAAATTCCAAAAAGTGAGCTTAGGTCTTTAAAGCATTATTAAATTTAGTTAATAAAATAATTAAGTAGTGCTATGTTAAGTGAAGTTTCTCTCAAAATGCATCATTAATAATTTTGTGTTTGTTGCAGTTGACCAGTCTAAAATCCCAAAGCTAAAGTATGTGTTGAAGAAGTACAAAGAGGTGAGATTTCTCATATTTGACTGTGGTTCATTGACAGGGTTCTCTTTTTTTAAACCTTTAATTAAGGGGTAACTTTGAACACACCTACGTTTCTTGTGAGGGGATATTTTTGTGCTTGAGGCTTGTATAATCAGTGTTTTTCTTAAGGCTTGGGAAATGGGGTACACTAAGTTGAAAAGCAGGTACTTCTTGGTTAGAAGTCTTCAAGCGCTGAAGAAGCAAGCATCTAGAGGGGTCTGGGGGCATCCCCCAGAACATTTTTGAAGTTTAGAGTCCTGGAAAATGAAGCAATTTTGTGACTTTAAAAAATTTGCCAGATGCTTTTGCTGGGGAAAGGCAGTACAGCTACAGGGGAATGTTGGTACAATGTACCGGTGTACCAGCCTTAAGAAAAACACTGATAATGCAGACAGTAATGGATATTGTTTGGTGCTGTGTATATATGTAAACAGATAAATTACAGCTGTACTTTATTGCCCAGAGCACTGGTCAAGCATATTTTAACTTGCATGCCTCTTTGGTTTTACACTGTTGAAAACTTTGGTAGGTAGAGATTATCATCTAAAATCAAGTTCCATAGCAAGCTATTTTTTGACATAAGTTCGCTTCGTTAGGTTCAAAGAAACTTAGTTTTAAACTTTTATAGCCATAGCAAGCTAGTGGGAGTACTTATAGACACTCAACAATTATTAACTTTTAATTTAATTATCATTGTAAGAATAGTTTTTAAAAAGTGATTTATTTTTAGTTTTTCACAGTATATTGTAGCCATTTACCAAGTGGCAGTTAATAAAGTAATTAAAGACATTATTTAGTTTTATTGAATAACCGAAGATTTTGTGGTTGTTCTGGATAAGTCTCAAAAAGGCAAAATTATGTTGCTCTGGCACATTTTGCCTCATTCGCTCAAAAAAGATATGTAAAATTTAATATAAATATAATTCAGACTGAATCATGTGACACAACATTTGTGTTTATTTTAACCCTCAGACAACCATTAGCTATTTTCACTAACAAGTTAACCCAAGGAGGGGGTTAATCAGACCCCCCCCCCTATGATTTTCCAAATGGTTGGATGTAAATACTGAGCTTTGGCACATAAGCAACTTTAGGTTAGCTTATTAGTTTCCATAACAACAATCAAGTTTTAATTAAGAACTGTTGCTATGGCAATGATTGTTTCACAGCGTGTCGGCCATCTTGGCTGCCATCTTGGATTTTTCGAAAATTTTATTTTTGTGAAAATTGCAGCAGATTTGCTTCATCTTTGTAGAAAACATCTAATTACAGCCTCAAATAGGAAAATAATTAAGAATAAAATGGAAAAGCAGAAATTAGAACAAATTTTGTCATAAAAATTATCTTGTTTTCAAACTTCAATTTGTATAATTAGTTTTGCATAAGTTATAAGTGAAGATGTGTTCATGATCGGACTACAGGTACTGAAAGTTTTGTTTTGATTGCTTCAAAGCTACAGATTTTAGGTCGAAAAACCTTGGGGGGTTCCATTTGACCTCTCCCCCGGACGTTTGAGGGTTAATACTTATTAGTTTTAATTTTCTTCAATACATATACAGGACATGATAAGCCCTTGTATGGCAGAAGTAATGTTAATTAGAGTCAGTCATGGTACATATAGTAAATGTTACTAAAATGGAGACAACAAGCAGTTTGCTGTATAACTAAGTTGATTTTTAGGGGGTTTATTGGATACTCTAAATATCTATGGAATATTTTAAAGCTTTACAGAATATCATTATGAGCCTTGATCCAAGATCTTAAGAAATCTAAAGATTTCAAGTTAAAGTTCTTCAAGCTGTAAAACGCATCGCACAAGACTGAGTACGAGGGCAAAAAGAAGCTCTATAGAAAGATTATATAATTTTTTTTATTTTTGAACATCGTTGAGTACTGTTATGGAGGAAATATTGTAACAGTTCATTGGACCTTTCGTATTTGTAATGGTTTTACTGTTCACTAATGCAAGAGGAACAAAATTGATGAAGCAAGTTAGACAAGTTACTGTACCTTTTAAGGTGTATAAAACTGTGTCTTGTCTGTCAAACCACCCAGTAGATATGCAGGTTACGTATAAAGGTTATTAAAATTTCTAACATAAAGATTTCAATTTTTGTTGTAGGTCCAAGCTGCGGGGACTCTATTAATGGTAGAGTTCAGTACACTGTCAGATTATCTGTTCCTACTCCGCACTATATCTGAAGCTTCTGGGCCCCATGGACCTGGGGTTATGTTCTACCTTGCTGCAGCAGTGTCAGATTTCTACATTCCTAATGATAAAATGGTATGTCGTTTTGTTACTCTTGAGGCAGCTGAGTTTTTTCAAAAGTTATCTATTCCCCCACCACAGAAGGAGTCTCATTTAGGACCTCTGCTTTCCTGGATTTTCTATTTTTACAAGATAACAAAACTCCACCCCTTTTAATTTTCAGATATGACAAGCAACTGTCAGACCCTAATAACATTTTTATAATATCGAAAAAATATAATGTAAAGCTAAAGAAAACAGTAATATCTGTGGACTCTGCAACTTACTGAGTGGTTAGTTCATCCTCCTTCTTCACTGAATTTATTTTTTCCCCAACAAAATGGTTAAAAGTTTGGGATGTGACATATTCATAGGTGCGGCCTATCTATAGGTGTTTGTTGTATCCTCCTATGCACATGCAGACTTCAGGCCAGTGTGTTTGGATGAAAATTCTTGAAAGTTTTTGAATTCATGATCAGTGCCTAAAAGTCCTCAAAAGAGCTTGAATTTATTGCCTAAAAGTCTTGAAAGAGCTTAAATTCAGGAACAGAAAAGAGTGTAGAGAGCATGTGCATGTATGAGCACTCTCAGTGTAATTGATCATGATTCTGTGAACTCTCTGTCTTAGCCTGAGCACAAGATCCAATCTGATGGGGGACCACTGACACTCAACATGGAACAGGTTCCCAAGATGCTTAGTCCCCTTGTGAAGGAGTGGGCTTCAAATGCCTTTGTTGTCTCATTCAAGGTAAGTACAGTACAAGATATGATACAACACAATGGGATTTGGTATGATATATGACAATTACCGGCAACGCAATACAACACAATATGGTATGATACTATGATATGCTTGCCAGGGGCAACCAAACTTCAGGTTGAAGTTCACACACTGGTCTTGTTAGTTTAAGTTTCAAGACTATTTACAATAGAAACTTAATAAAGTTTTTGAGTGTATAGCAAAACTGGGTTTGCCTTCTGAATCAGTGATGTCATGTGTGAGCCCAAGAACCATTATTTTACTTTGTTAATCGTATCAAATAATTTATAAAAATTATTAATGTGAAATACTGCCAGTGTGAACGGTGTTTTGATGTTGCCCCTTAGCATTTATTGAAAGAGTAACAAAATGGTGGCGAAATAATATCAACCCTTGTTTCCAGCGAAAGTTACAAGTCATAGAATAGGGCAATTTCAAATTCGAAGACATTTTCTAGTTTATTTACAACATTAAGAAATTATTCTATGCATGTAGACTTGTCTCTACCACCTTCTTAATACAATTATGATTGCATGACAGTTGGAAACAGATGTAAACATTATCTCCAAGAAGGCAAGACAAGCTTTGAACAAGTATCAACACCAGGTGAGTCAGTATGTGACCTCCATAGGAAATCAGGTCAGTCCAGGTTTGTGATAAACTACCAACCCACTCCTCCCTCAGTTAGGGTTAGAGTCAAAAAATTAAAATAAATATTTTGAAAAAAAGATATTTTGCTTCGCATTTTGAGTCACCATATCCAAGCTGTGCTCATGCAGTTAAAGAGGAACACCTGTTTGTCCTGTGTAACCTTAAATGACCCCTCAAGTTGGAAAATAATAAATGCCCATGTCTATAACAATGACTGTTTGCTCCTTGGAAAATAAGGGCTAAACAACACAAAGAAAATTGTTACGTTGCCCGAATGAAACTTTAAGATTTTCAAGTATTTTAATTTTTAAAAGTTTTGAGATTAAGTCCTGCTCTACTTCAAACTTAAGGATTTTTAAGTCAGTGGTTAATTTATTTGCTTGCATGTATCTGGAGCCCTCAGTACCTTGCTCACCACATATTTGAATGTCACTCCAGCACCAACTTTTATGCCCTCAATCCTTTGTTAATGGGAGATATTGTGTAATTCAGTATGACTGCAAAAGGATGCACAAGGTTTTCTCATATTGAGAACTGGGCCCAGAACTGAAGCAAATTTTGATTTGATAAATTGATTTGATCAACAAATGCTTCAAAGAACAAGAAACATGTTCAAAGACATTTAATAATGGTACAGTGCTTGTTCCAAGATGTCATTCATCAACACAACAAATTCTCAATTTGTTTTTATTCATCCTTAATCTTGGGTGATCTCCTTGGTTGGCCCACATCAATTATTTTTCATATGTTTGCAAGTTGATCCAACTATTGATAACTTATTTCAATTTTTCTTTAATTAAAACGAACTTTGATCTTACTTTTGTTAGGCTGTGGTATCTAATATCCTACAAACAAGAAAGAAAACTGTAGTGATTGTGACACCCACTGAAGAGAAAGCTGTTTGGATGTCAGATGCTGAGCTTGAAACAGGGCGTGAAATTGAAGAGAAAATAGTGGCCGACCTGATAAAGATGCACCAGGAATTTATGGCTGGCTCTGTAATTCAAGGTAGAGCCAGTTAGTGAACTGTTCTTCCTTTGAGTTTATCATGCACAAAGTAATATAATTATTGTTACTAGTTGATTATCTGATTTTATACAGTTGTATAAATTAGATAATTTCCTAATGAGTTAATACATAGCTAGTTACAAACTTGACTGTACACTCAATCACCACATTCAGGCAGTAAAGTCATTGAAACAGTACCAAGGACTCTTGTGAGATTTTCTGTTTGCAGCAAACTGATCAATTTAAAGGGGTTCTGCTTGCAGCTGTCATCAGAAATGCACCTAATGAGTAACATTTTCACATGGCTGGTTATCTTTTGGCTCTCTGGATCTTTACTGTATGTGTGTGGTCTTTCTGCAGATCTGACTGTGAAACTGTTTGAGTGTGTGCTTAATATGTGGAAAATGTGAATCTCAACCAAGATCTAATATAAAACTTTACCTCAGCCCTAAGTCTGATATCGGACAAGAAAATTTACTTGTCATGAGCAGTTTTGACCTCCACATGATCTCAATCAGTCCATACCAAGCCATGACTATGACTCGCTAGACTGATGTCAAATATTATTCAGTCAGACTGAGTCTAATGGCCAGGCAACTACAGTTCTGTATCTCTTTCTGCAACCCACTTTGAATCTACATGTAACCCAGCCCTATTGATCTATGATTTTGTTTTTCTTATCCAGTCTTGGAAACAGAACTGTTTTTGTTATTTGAAAATGACAAAACGTTCATATGCAATTTTTGTTATTTTGTTGTGTTTTTATGCACGTTTTTGAATAAATCATTGAAACATTTTAATTATTTTTTTACTTGTCATCTGATAGTTTCTGTACATCCAAAACATTTCAGTGGTCGTTTTAGCTCGAAATAAGTTTATCCCTTAGGTCTGGTCTCATTTTTTGGAAGGGGGAGGTTTAAAGTTTGGCCCTCTAAGACATGTTCTAATGTTATGCTGCAAGGATAAGCGCTGGCACTTTGTAACTTGCTTACTTTTCCTAGAATTAGCTATTAGCAATATTCATTTGATTTCATGGCTACATCTTTCACCATTGCCATAGCAACCACACTTCTGATTTACACTTCTCGCAAAGACACTTTATCTAAAACATCTAGTGTAGTAGTGCAGGTTGGCCAGGTAGACTCCTTTTTATCAGACCTCCACTTATATTCCAGCCAGAGCTGCACATAGTTAGGGTCAGAGCTACCTTAAATCTGACTTTTTCTTCTGAGTAACCAAAGTCAGGTAGACCCATGTCACAACATTGTCCAGTCAGAGAGGGGGATGTGTATGGTCAACTCAGCTGGTCACTGTGATATATTTGAACTTTCATTCCCCAACCCCCAGGAATTTAAAGCCACATTCATTACACTGATGTCAGAGGTAGCATCATTCAGTAATACTAGTTGAAAAAGTTACAATTTGTAACAAAGATGTTGAACACTACATTTTGCATCAAAAAGTTGTTGCATTTATTATGGAAATTCCTTCTGTGGGGTAATTGGGGGTAGGGGGGGGAGGTGATGAGGGAGGGATGGGGCTTAAGCCTTCTAGATCAGAGTACTTGGAAATCCTGGCAGAGGGGGATGGGGTAAGCAAACCACGTCATCCACCTGGGAGGGGGGAACTGTTTAAAGAATAATCGAATGCCTGTAGCTTTTTAGTGTCAATCCTAAACATGACCCTTTCTTTGCTGTTTGCCAACCTTCTCTTTGGCTCTGATCTTGACGACTGCATCACTCTTGGTGTCAGTTTTGGGAAGTATACAAACTTAGAGTTTCTTTTTATTTAAGCTTCTCCAGTTTGGTGTGTACCACATATTTATACCAATGTTTTTCTTACACACATTTCCTACACCTGTAAATTGTACCAATTTTCCCCGGTGGCTGTAGCCCTTTTCCCCAGTATGACATCTGGCAACTTTTAAACACCTCCAACTGTAACCTGCGATTAATTTTCTAACAATGGTACTTTAAATCATGTAAAGTAGCTCTTACAGAAAGTTGATATCAAAACCTGGAATTTTAGGGCCATAGTTCTTAAGAAATTATCCCTAAAATGTACAAAATTGCATTTCTTAGGAGCATGCCCCCAGATCTCCCTAGATGCTTAAAACTTTGGCAATCAATGACCTTAAACCCAGTTGTACCTTCTTTCCCACTCAGTGTACCCCTATTCCCAAGCCTTAAGAAAATATTTGTATACTTTTGTACAAGTTGATCTATGCATAAGTTGAACCACTCTTGTGAAGCAAATTTTGCCAGTGAGCAGCAAAAAACTATGACAGCTTGACTGTATTTATTTTTTATCTATATATTATGGACTGTAGAAAGATCAGTTTTATTGCTTTTAAAAATGTGCACCCCCTTCCCTTGATTTCTGAAGCTTTTGATACAGTTTAATAACCTGCAAAGTATTGTGTGTATGTTTAGGTCACATCCCGCACTGGAACTCTTGTAAAAAAAGGGCGATAGAATATGGATTTACAGTATTGACTGTATCATAAATATAATAAAATGGTTATAAAAAATTCTCATGTATAAGTTGAGATTAATTTTTTGTCAATTTTCACACCTTAAAAATTTGATGACTGAGTAAATACAGAAGGTACACAATAAAACATGCTGTCCCTTACTTGGTGACCCAGACTGATCTGGTCCCCCATCTGACCCCAACTCTCCTATGACAGAGATACTTGCACATTAAAGAGATGGGAAGGTGCAAACTAAGGGAAGGTTTTGGAATTCTCAATTTCATATTTGCAGGTTGATGATTTTGTCTGGTATACTTTGGTTACATGTTTCTGACTGGCTGGCATATTTTTTATTTTACTTTTTGAATTGAAATTTATCTTTCCCATTCTGAACCAATGTATTTTTTTGGTACAGTTTTGATGTGTGGTATTTTTGAGTGGTTTTCAAGTATGGCTTTATTCACATCTCCCCATCACTTTGATATCAGTATACCCCCTGGGTCAGTCCCGAGTGTAAACATAATTTATTGGCTACATCTCATGTGCTGAGAGTTTTGACCTCATTCATAATCTGAACTCTAAACAAATACAATTATATGACATCTACAAATTGGCAAACATGGTTACAAACAGTTTGAACTCAACTCATTTTAATTTATACTTTCCTGTAGGCTCACTGCTTTTCTCTTTTTCCCATCTGATCTGCACTTTCAAACTCTTTACCAACAGGATACAGAAGTAAAACAGAATATAAATTAATAATTTAAAACTACTGCATACGCTGTATACAGCTACTCATATTTCTTGCTTTTTTCAAACTTACTTGCAGCATGTATTAAGATGACGAACATGTGTGTAAATGAGATAAAAAATGTAAAAAGAAATAGAACTTCAAGACTAGAATGTTTTGCTGAAAGTTTGAACATTCCAGCAAGCAACAACTAGCAAAGAATATACTGAAACCGAGAAAATATTAACGAAAGTCATTTTTAGGGCCCCTAAATGTTGCCAGAAGGTAAAAAGCAGTATTTCTAATGACAACAAAGTTATCTTTAGTTTGTAGTGCCTGACTGTAAATTGCCAAACACCTAAGAAAGTTAAGCAAATTTTCAAATATTGAGTTTTCTATTATTTTGGTCAGCTGCTACAGCTGCAGCCCAGTTTCTAAAGCCTTTCTGTTTGTGAGATCTCTTCTTTTTCATTTCCATTCGTAGCTCCACTCTCCACATTATTGCATGCTGCTTGTGCTTTGGCAAGAAAATGTAAGTCTTGAATGCATCGTGTACCATGATTGTCATGTTTTGCAAACAGCCTGCACACTACTATAACAGAGTGACACTTATCTTTCATTTTAGCACACCTGATGCTACCAACACTAAATCAGTCAAAACAGGAGCAACTAAAGAATCTCCACTTTATTATAGGGAGAGTCTTGATTTATTTATTAATTATGCACAGGTGATTGGAAATAAAAGTTTTTTACTTAAAAATTCAGTTTTAAAAATTATGCAATTACAATTACAATTTTTATTTTTCCACCAGCCTGCATAATTGAATAAAAACAGTAGTCTAGTGTCTTGCTTTATTTAGGTCTTGCACAGGGCTAGGGATAAAAGTTTTGAAGTCAATTTTCAGGGGGGTGGGTG
>JAOBYE010099449.1:0-19890 GCA_025403585.1 Parazoanthus swiftii | reverse complement strand
TATGAAAATTTGGAAACCGACCTCGACTTGAAGTTATTGTTTATGGCCAGTGGGGCGTATTATGCATACGGTCTATTGACTCACCTATTATTAATAATAATAATAATATTAATATTAATATTAATAATAATGATAATAATAATAATAATAAATAATTATAATTATAATTATAATAAATCATAATCATAACAGTATTTTAAAATAACAATAAAAACAATAAGAACAATAATATTGCTGTTATGTTATTTCTTATCATTTGTAAGCCTGACATCTAATATTTTGTTGAATTAACAAATAAATCAGAAGTTGTTATGTTTAAGTGCCTTTAAAATACCCATGAAGCATCTGCGGTGATATGGTGGTGCTAAATTTGCAATCGAAATCTTTATAACATAAATTATTGATTTGAATAGATAAAGTTCGTGCCTAACGTTATAACATCGGAGTTTCAGTTTTTGAAAACTGTCCGAACTGAAAACTGTCTGACAAAAAAGTCTATGAATAAAATTGCTAACTATCAAGTTCAAACACTAACCAAAGGTTCAGGACCGAGTTAAACGAAGAACTTCGCTTTAGATCAGTATGTTTATACTGTTTGCGCAGTAAATTGTGTTGGATTGAAACCACAGAAGTGGTATTCGCCTAGCTGCATATTATATGGATCAGAGTTGTGATAGCTTTTTATACTCAATTGGTATTGTTAGGATAAACGTTTTTCGCCGAAGCGAACAGAGATAAAAGACATTCAAACACTGCTGTACGGCATTTGTGCCTACATTTGCTACATGATACGACTAGTTTAATAAGCAATTTTTGAAATGATAAGCACTCTCGTGAGAACTTTTATCTTTTAATTTGGAATAAGAAATACTAAAATAAAGTTCTGTTTCAGCTCTAGTATAGCTTTTAAACTTACTGTGACATTTGTCCAAATTAATTTGTAGTGTGTCAACATCTAGCTAAATTTGTTGACGAGCTAGCTTGTCCGCCACGTAACGTTTTTCATTCTTGGACTAAAGCTTTGGTTGTATCTAAACAAGACATCAGCCAGATAACATGGAATAAGTTTTTAACTTAAGTTAAAACGTCCTTCTTCTATTTTTTTTAATTCCTTCTCGGCGGACGGTGTACCTGGGATCGATATTGTTCGAGGGACTGGTTTTTAGAATATGGTAAATGCTTTCCTTATACATAAAAAGAAAATGTTTATTTGCAAGTGGCTAAATTAGAAATGGAGTCTGTTTTATTGAAAATATCTACATTAATAACGTCCATCGCATTCTTAGAATATTTCATAAAATAACTATTTTTCTCCCTGGCTCTTTTAATTTCCTTACATCTTCATAGTTATAAACAGAAAAAATGCACCGTTATTTTTAAAAATACTGTTGGCAAATTCCAAGGGTGAAACGGCAACAGCTTGAGCTGTCCGTGAAAAGCTGCCTGCCAATTAACTAAAAACTAACACAGTAATTAATTAATAAGTAATTAAAGGTAATAATAGTAATGTCGTTACGCAGACGTTACTACAGAGTGGCTCTTTATCTATAATTTTTGCTTCAAACGTTTTTAACAAAAAGATATTCCTATAAAGACATATTAACAGCCATAGCAAACTACTCTCTTGTATAAACTATAACTACCAGCGTTAGAACGGCATGTTGATCAAGAGTGTACATGTTACTCCTCCAAATGGTAAAAGATAACCTAGGCCACGCCCTAAGATAATCTAGGTCACGCACTCACTGAACAAGGTATATGCGAATTTTTCAAAATTAAATAACATATTTTACCTTAAAACTTAAGCTGTGGCTTGTAATTGAATCCAGCTATGAGTTGTTGTTGAAATGTACCCTTGAAAAAGAAAAATACGAAACGATTGGTTTCAGAGATATAATTAGGCGACAAACGTCATAGATTTCGCGTCGACGGTAACGAATCGATGTCACTGATGCACAAAACGCCAACAAAGAATCCACTTGTGTTCCAAGAATTAGACAACCAAGTAATAAATTGTATTTTTAAGAATCATTTAAACAACTTAGCATTTTGCCAATGCTAATGTTGCTGCTAATAGAGCTAGTATTTATTAGCATAAAATATGTTTATCTTTAGTATTACACATCTTACGAGTAATACTAGGGTGTTGTTATGCAATACACCGTTGTTATGCAATTTGCCATTATTCTAATGCAAATGCAAACTTGTCAACATAATGTCGCCTATTTTATGCTTATTAGTTTACTATTACTGCAAATGCTTATACCAATAGTCCATTCATCCTGTGACTTGACCTCAAACTAATTGCAAGAGAAGGGATTTCAGCGGGTATCAACGTAGAAACCCGTCTCCTATAACAAATCAAAAGTCAATAAAGAGTGGCAGTACTTATTAACTGAAACTGGCTTTTTGGTATGAAAAAAATAAATAAAATACCTCAAAGCTGCTTACATTTCAAAAAGCCGGCTTTTATCTGTAACCATTTCGAAAAATATTTAACCCCCCTCCCCCCCCCATCCTTAGGCTAAAAAGCTATGGCTAAATCGAGAGGCTCCTCATTTCAGATCGAGGGGGACTTTTAGTATCTTATTCAACTCACTAATCACAAACGATTGGCCTTCTTCGACTTCCTTAATCTTGAAAATCACAATGTTTTAAATAGCTGAGCATTTTCCTTCTGTTGCTTCCAATTAACACAAACCGAGTTTTTACATCATTTGGACCAATATGTATACCAACATACCCCTCTTTTAAAATTAAAAATGTAGATTTGCATAAACCATACGATCGGCAGATTCTCACGTGACCGCACTAAGCCAATCAGAGCGCGTCGCCTCGATTTAGCATATGGCACCATCCCAGAAAGCAATTCAGACAAAACAACACACGAGTCGTGATTCTGGAATTTGGATGCCATTTTGGAAAAGCAACCGCGCGCGCAAGGAGTTGTTGGATGGTGCCATATGCCAGAATCAGTCCGGCGTGCCTTGCGCGCCTAGTCCGTTCACCTGGAAAACAAAGTAGAGAAACGTTAAACATTGGTTTTTATGTAGTGGGCTTTTTATGTGTAAATACTGTTTGACTAGTGGGCTTTTTTTCAGTACTGTTTGTAGCCTCGTTTCCAGGTATACTGAGAGTGGGCCGAAACACGTCTCAATAAATCACGTTTTTTACCACCTTCCCTACCGGGGACTTTGGGTGACTTTTGATATGTTATAGGGGATGGCTTTCTACGTTGAAAACCGTTGAAATACCTTCTCTTGCAATTAGTTTGAGGTTGACCGATTTTTTTGCTTGGAATGATTGGACTTTAATACTAGTAAGAATTGTAGTATTAGTGTAGTAGTGTCGGTTTCTATTTCATTACTAGAGACGATAATATCGTCTAAGACGTTATTATCGTCAGTATCAACATTAACGTTTAGTATAACAACGGAAAACAAGGTAGACGATGTCAAAGTCAGAAAACATTAACGTCTTCAGTTAAGTGCGTCGACCGACGTACTAAACAGACGACAATGGCCGTTTTTATACTAGAGGCGATATTATCGTCTAAGACGTTATTATCGTCAGTATCGACATTAACGTCTAGTATAACAACGGAAAACAAGGTAGACGATGTCAAAGTCAGAAAACATTAACGTCTTCAGTTATGTGCGTCTGACCGACGTACTAAACAGACGATAATGGCCGTTTTTATACTAGAGGCGATATTATCGTCTAAGACGTTATTATCGTCAGTATCGACATTAACGTCTAGTATAACAACGGAAAACAAGGTAGACGATGTCAAAGTCAGAAAACATTAACGTCTTCAGTTATGTGCGTCTGACCGACGCACTAAACAGACGAAAATATCGTCTAAGACGATAATGGCCGTTTTTATACTAGAGGCGATATTATCGTCTAAGACGTTATTATCGTCAGATGTCGACATTAACGCCTAGTATAAAAACGGAAAGCAGGGTAGACGGTATTCTGTTAAGAGCGTCTAACCGACGCACTTAACAGACGTTAATAACGTCTGAGACGATAATGTCGTCTGGATGATATTACCGTCTCTTAATATAAAAACAGCCATTGTCTAAAAGAAAACAAAACTAGTACGGACACTAGTATTGTTAGTACCAGTCGTGTAATTACCAGTGCTAGTTTTAGTTGGTCTATTAGCATTAGTAAAGAGTAGTAACATCAGTACGAACACCAGCATTATGTATAGTACCAATGTTAGCTTTAGTGTTAGTGTTAGTAAATTCATTAGTATTGGTTTTGGTACTTGTAATATAATTCCATTTAAGTGAAAAAAAGGTCTTTAATTAGGACTTAAAACTGTTTTAAGTAACCGCAGATTTTATATAGTGGGAGCGTAATCCATAGTTTTGCTGTCAGTCTCTATTATTCATATAGTAACAGTGTCGGTATTAGGCACAAAATCAGGCACAACCCTATGGTAATTGCTCCACAAATTATAGAGATAGTTTCGTTTTTAATACAGTCTAAAAAACAGTTAGGAAGATAATTGGGTTTCCCTTTTCACTAAACTTAAAGATTGCTATTTTTCTAGTAAATGGAGTGATTTAATTAACATGTCTTGACCAAAAATCATTAGAATGAGCAGTTTCCGACAATGTGGGATGTCTTTTTTACCATTTTATCTAATTTTTTCTTAAGAATCCTGCAAAGTAGTCACGTGTCAAAATAAAGGAACATGTATAGATTACACTGACGGATACGAGTGCCATTGCCCCGGTAACCATTATGGAAGGTTGTGTGGCGAGACGAAAACAACGACAGAAGAAGAACAGACTACAGCGACGACTACGTATGACTCAACTGTGTCCATAGTTGCGGAATTCGACCCGGCATTGAATGATGAAACAAGTGAAGTATACATTCAGTTTACCATCAAAATCTCGACAGGAATCGCGAATGCTCTCCGACTTACAATAGTTGGCTTCCTGTATGTGGACAATTTCAAGTATTCTCGCGGGAGTATTGTTTGCAACTTCCGCACCGTAGTAAACTCAACCTCGAATGCAACCGCAACAGGCATTAAAGACACCTTGCTGAGCGCCAATGGGACAGAAAAGCTAAACTTCACCATTGGCAACGTGGCGGTGGCCGAAAGAGTGAAACAGATTGACACTGGAAAGGATACAAAAGAGCTTTATACCATCATTGGTGTGTCTGTGGGTGGAACATGCTTCATTCTGTTGCTGTTGTTGTTGATTTTGGTGAGTACCAGGAGGGTAGTACAAGGGGGGATCAAATGGACCCCCCATGGTTTTTCCGACCAAAGATCTGTAGCTTTGAAGCAATTAAAATGAAACTTTCACTACCTGTAGTCCGATCATGAACACATCTTTTAACGTTAATTAGATGACGTCATCATTTATAACTTATGCGAAATTAATTATGCAAATTGAAGTTTGAATCTGAAAACGGGATTTTTTTGACAAAATTTGTTTTAATTTCTGCTTTTCCTACTTATTCTGCAATTTTCACAATTGTACAATTTTCGAAAAACCCCAGATGGCGGCCAAGATGGCGGACATACTGTGAAACAGCCGTTACCATAGCAACAATTTTTAATTAAAATTTGATTGTTGTTATGGAAAGTAATTAGCTAATTCAAAGCTGCTTACGTGCCAAAGCACTATCTTTTACGACCAACCATTTCGAAAATCATGTGTGGGTCCGATTGTTCCCTTCTCCCCCCCCCCCCTCAAGTTAATTTGTTAGTGAAAATAGCTTGGACGTCCAAGGGTTAACCGAGAGTGAGCTACAAGAGTTATCAAGCTGAGAACTTGCTGTATTGACCAAGAGATAGTGAGGTTATAAGCATTTCTAACAATTACAGCAACACCGGCCGTGAACGCGAAAATTCTTTGCCTCGCACATCCGGATATGCGCGTGCGTAGGTCACTAACAATAACCCGTAATGCCCGGAATTAAGACCGCTCAAGAACCAACCAGAACGCGCGAAGAGTTTTTGCTATATAACAACAACAACAACAACAACAAAAACAAAAACTTTGTTTCCGCTGTAAGTGCAAGTGTTGTAGTTACAAAATTTGAATAAAACAGCGGCTGGACACCCGAAATAACTATAAAAGCTAATCTAGTCGGGTGCCCAATATACAGAGAAATTGAAATTGTTAGCATTTGTAAGGAAAATAGAAGGTAAAAAAGTTACAAACGTTTACACAAGTTTATAAATATAAAATATAAGAACGGTTAATACTTACACACAAAATCTAGTTATACGAAAAAGTTTTATAAGTTTGAATGCGAACAGTACAATCTCTTGTATTTGTTTCTATTTGTATTTGTTAAGGAGATGGACTTTGTATTTCCGTTTAAATGTTTGAAAACTCAAAGTCTTCAATGGCTCTTCAATTTCGTTCCAAATGTTTGAACCAAAAAAGCGAATATTGAATTTTCCATAGTTGGTTCTAACTTTTGGAGGCACGAAAGTTGATTTGGAAGGTAAACGGGTATTAGAATTATGTCTTTGACTAACTGAAGTGAAGAAACTGTTGAAGGCATTAGGAATCTTTGAATTATGATAGTTGTGCATGAAACATGCAGTATATAGAGTGACTATATCTTGCAGTTTCAAGAGCTTGGATTTGGCAAATAGCGGAATGTAACAGGAAACACACATATTTTTGTGTTAATGTTATGTGTAAAAAATATTTCTAACCTCACTGGTTGATGCCATTTGTTTTTAATTTTCCCCCTCTTATTTGTAGTTTATAAAGCGCCGCTGCGACAATTCAACGGCCAAGGTTAATGTGCAACAACCGGAGGATGATTTTGAAACAGCGTACAGGGAGATAGCTAAGAAATTGAGGGCCCATTATACTCAAGCATCGGTTAATATGTCGCAAATGGTTGTCGATGAAACGTCACAGCCAAACTCTCATACAAACCAGGTACCGAAAACGATTTGGATTTCATTTGCTCCTTTCGTTTAGAGCATTTTATATCTTTCTTGAAGTAGTAGAATATGTTAGGACTAGTTTATTAGATTTAGCTCAGAGTAAAAATTTCAACTGTAATAATACTAATAATAATAATAATGACAGTAGTGATAATAACGGCATAAGTAACGATGATTATGATAATAATAATAACAATAATGATAATTTAATAGTAATAATTTAATAGTAGTGGTGGTAGTAGTAGTAGTAGTAATTAGTAATACTAATAAAGAACATGATCACTGAAATTGCAGAACTAAAGCCATATTTCATTTGACATATCCGTAGGTCTCCTATAAATGGGCATGATTAAATATCCAATCGATTTTGATGTTTTTGTTTCAGATATCAAAGAAGTTAAGGTGTGGCGGAATCTGCAAATTCCAACACCCCCCCCCCCCCAAACACAAACCATTACCATCCCCCATACCCATCTTCTCTATAGTTTTCAAGAAGAAGAAACAGTGGCGTCCAGTTGCGATTTGGTTGAAAAGTTTTCGTCGGATTTTTTCTTAAGACTATCTGAAAGTCTCGGAAAGTTCCTGGGGACGGGAAGGTATTCTCCGAATTATTTTGGTGCGTATTTGCCGCTGGCTCCAACACTAGCTGCCAAAAGTCCATATCCTATCCCAGTTTTAACATTTAGTTGTAAAATCCATATTTTGTCCAAGATTAGTTCCAGTCTAAAGTCTTGAAGACCATGCCCTGAATAGGGGGGAAGAACAAAATAGGCGTCATTTTGGAAATTTCTGTTGCCCCCCCCTCTGCTACACCGGCGTGCATTGGTTAGTTGTCGCGACTAACGCCTTTTTGTTTCGCTTCATCTTCAGACGTTTCCTGGTGGAGTCCCAAGCTAAGTGGATCCAGAGGAAAGATCCCAGGCAGACAACTTAGAGACTGAGATGATTCTTGTTTTATTTCTAGTCCGCCCCTTTCCCACCAAGCTTATATATATTTACCTTCTCTCTACAGTATCAATGTAAAATATGCCAATTCCTTATCAGAACTTAGAGGAAAGGGGTTGGACTTTAACTCCAAACTGTCTTATTTATAGCAAAGGCACGGAAACATTTAAAGAGCTTTTAGCAATGCATCATTTGGAAGTGAAAGGGTAAAGCAACGCTTGCATAGAAATAGTTAGGAAGACATACGTGCATTAATTGATTGTATTGGTACAGTAACAAAGAACGGAAACCTGGTAGTTTATTTTTTTATTATCCTCAGTTAACCACTTTTTATGCTTAGGCTGCATTTCACCTTTTTTTATTATAAAGTAGTTTTCACTCGTTTGGCAAAATGAGATGAACTGGTTAATTTAATCATAATTACCTTGGAACCAGCACAAATAAGTATGTGTGCGTTAGCGTACATTGTCAAAGAGAATTGAACTTCCGCACTAGTCTTTCTTCTGAAAGGTCTTAAAATACATTTACCCCCGGGAGATAAGTAGAGCTTTAAAAGCTGCACATTGCCACTTTTTTCTTATGATATGGCATGTAAATATGAGAGGGGATAAACCTGATACTTAGTTTTCATTCGTTAGTTTGGTTGGTTTCCATATGTTGGAGCTTTGTTTGAGATTAATAACAAAAAGGAATTTGCACAATTAAAAAGGGAATCTTTTTAAATAACTCAGATCATTTCATTATCGAGAAAGATACATGTATCTTTCCGATAATACAGGTCCCTAAATGTGGTAATTCTGTTAATAATCCGTCTTTAACTACACCAGTAAAACCACACGACCTGGTGAATAAAAAAGTTGAGCAGTTGTTCTTGTTACAGCAATTTTGGCAGATGGCGTGGGTAATCTCGGCTTAGATCATTTGCTGACTGGCAAAATGGATAACTCATAAATATACGTCCTTATATGTACCGTTCATTATTCATACAAGGGGGGCAGCAATTGAAAATGAAAACTACGTGACCCCTCCCCTTTTAATGTAGTTCACGTTCCTTTAAAAACCCTGTCAAACGTCAGAAATGTCCTTGTTCTCCCCCCCCCCCCACTCTTCCCTCTATAAAGTCAAATAACTTCTTTCTCGGGTATAGACAATAAACAGTTCCTAAAGGCCACCCCCCCACCCACCCCCAACTCTTTCCTCAATAAAAACAAATAACTTCCTTGTCGGGTATAGATAATAATCAGTTCCTAAAGGCCCTGTTACACGAGGCAGCTTTCTCTGCAACCTGCAATGCAATGCTGACAAAAACGAAAGATTGCAAGTTGCTAGTGAATGTCACGTTCGCAACTCTTTCTGCAACTCGCAACGCAACTCGTTCTTTGTTTGCGACAAAACCAGTTACGTCAGTGGCTTTTCGCAAGATAACACTTTCACCATAGTTGCGACAGTACGTTGCAAAGCAAGTTGAAGTGGACATGTTACACGCTGAAACTGGCTTCCCAATGTTGCGAAAAGGAGAAGATGTTCAACTTTTTCTGCTTTTTGCTTCACAATTTTTCTTTGCGTTGCGAGTTTCAGAGACGGGCTGTTACACCCTAATTTCTTCTCCAACTTTCTTTGCAATGGCGTTACGTAGCAGGTTGCAGAGAAAAAACGTTTCGTGGAACAGGCCCTTTAGCCCTTATAATCTTAAGCGTAACAATCCGTCTTAAGCTACAGCGATTGATCCAACATCATAACTAGTGTACAAATGTGGCAATTCGAAGTGCTGTGTAAATATCCCATTAAGACATAATATCTTAGCGAGAGCCCTAGAAAGGAATTGGTTCCACATAGAGAAAGAAAAAAAATCTCTGATCCTGGCGGAAATCGAACTTTGACTTCAAATCACAACATTTTTAACTTGAAGTATCTGTTTGGCGGTGCTAGGCGATTAAATCCTACTGGTCATCCCTTAACCAAACAAACAGTTAATTTCGAAATTCCCGTTGGTAACTTGCATCGTTAGTTTGTTATAGTAAGGAACCTGATAAAATGGAGACGCAATGGGCAAGGCTCGATTCCTTTTATAAAGTTTTTTTATTACATTCTCGAGATAATTAAATTACAACAAAAATAAATAAAACTGTTATTGAATTATAAACAGTATTGGTAAATTACGTTCAACATTTGTATGTGTCGGGAAAAAATAGTGAAAATGAAATCTAACAACTGTTATAGTTTTTATATTGTATAATATTGTAACTTTAGTTTAATTGGCCACATTAGAAACGAATGGCAGCCTGGGTCGGGTTTTGTTTCGCAAGGGATTCTGGGATTGTTACAGGGGACGCGAAAGACATCTAAACATAGAAAATGGAGAGCTCAGCTCAGCAATCGAAGTCAGAAGAAAGTTTAAAAGTGACAGAAGGCGATATTCCAGGTGCCAAACTTGTAAAAAATGTTGACGACTGTAATTGTGCCGAGTTAAGTAACCCAATTGGGTTACAATTGGAAACTGTGGTAATAACTTGGGTAGAAAAACTGCGATGGGAGGGAGCTGGTTAATTCTCGGAGTTGGTAAAACGAAGGACAGGAGGTGCATTTTTTATTATGTATATCTTGCTTCCTGTAAAATCTGGGGCTATTATAACACAGGAAGCAAGGTATACAGACAATAAACATGTTACATGTAAGTGCAACAAGAATGTTTTTTAATTTCATTTCGTACAGTATTTGCGAAAAGGACAATTTCCCATGTAAAGATTCTTAAAATCGATTTAGAGACTATCTGCATCTTATATAGGACTAACTCAGAACTTGGGTGACCTGTGATCACACCCGGCATCACACCGTAAACACGGTTTTTCATTTTTTACAATAACTTGATAGAGTACACGTGCCCGTGACCTTTGTCCATAATTATAGCCACCCATGCCATTGAAGTGACGTATCTTGCACGTGCACACGTACTTGCTCAATCTTTTTACAAAGAAAACACTGAAGAGACTGTGCCCCAAATCAACGAAACACAGAGTATATTGCACAAAAGCAGCTAAAAGCGTTTTAGTTGATTTTCAGACATGAAAAATATAGATAGCAGTTAAGAACAAGATCAGAACATTTTGAGCCTTGAATTGCTGAAAAAACAGGAACACTGAGTCTGAGCAGAATTCTACTTAATACAAAAGGGTCATGTTGGACTACAGCGAGATTTCTTTTCGATTATCACATGTGCGTAAACAAGGCAAGCGATGCCTGATCTTACAATATCACATTTTTGGTTTGCAGCCAGACTGAGAGCGACAGCTGCGGAAACCTCCGTGCTTTTCTTAATGCGATTCTGAACAAAGGTTGTTTTGAAAGTGCTGCCGCGGTTGAATACAGTCATGCACGTTGCAATTCAGTCGTATTTGGTTATACTTCCGATTTATCACAAATTTATGTCAACTTTGATAGATATAAAACAAGCGCTATCATTAGAGAAAGCCATTAAACAAAGCTAGACCAGATACGCTAACTCTCGTGTTTTTAGACAAAAACACGTGAAGTTATGGTTGGTAAAATTATTCTAACATTCAATATAAACAAATTCAAAAGACGTCACCGCAAAAGGTTACGGTCAAGAGGTTTAGCCTAGCCATCACGTACCAGTTTTTGATATTCATAACAACAACGTCACGACTAAGAATAACGGTTAGGGGCGGACCATTTGATATTTGAGGGGGGGGGGGGGGCTGGAAGAAATAAAAAAAAAATTCCTGCAGAGGTGTCACAACGAAAAAAAAAACATGCAACACAGATGGCCATGAAAAAAATGCCTACACAAATTACGAGGCAAAAAGTAATTTCGTACCATCCCAGAAATGCTTTATGGAAAGGATGTTCCCCAGGAAATTTAGGAAATTATACAGCACCTTTTAGAGAATGACAAGAGTTTACTAGAGGCCAAAAAGTTGAAGTGCTTTATACACCTTATGAAAAATATCAAATCAGTGCTCTTTTCATATGATCTGTGAAGGGTGATTCACAAGATTGCTGTACTCTGGTAACAAGAGTAATATCACTTCAATATTAAGTAAAAAAAAAAACATGTTTACACCAAACTTGTTATATTTTTATTTAATCTTTTTGAGGAGTCACACTTCAAAAACCTGATCATAGAGAATTTCTGTGGATGGAACCTACCCTTTAATAACATAAATTGAATTTTCTGATTTATCTGTTTATCAATCTCTATATTTATTTTACTAAACCTTTTAATCAAATCTATATCTTTTAAAAAAAGTTAATTTAAATGTAAAATCATATGTAATGTACTGATCCATGTTGTGTCTAATTACAAAAGAATTTGATGTCCATTTGACTTTTGGGAACATGGCAGTAATAAATTTATCTAGCATTTAAAAATATTAGCATTGAAAATATATTTTTTTTCACGACAAATTTAAAAAAAAATTGGCAGGACCCTTAGTAAATTGAAATATTATTGATTATTGTAATTTCAAGATATTGAGTCAAATATAAATCTCTATAAAATAAATAAACATAATAAATAAATCTCAATAGAAAATAAAGATATCTTTATAGTTTACAAGTTGGCTCTAGATACTGTCTAGTTTAGTCTCATATGGCATTGTAACTATACCATAAGATTCAAAAATAGAAATAGAAAATATTGGATTCCCGAGAACACTAACAAAATGTAAACTTTAAACAAATTTGGCAAATAAATGTTCTTTGCTGTATTGTTATAAAATATGCATATATTTGTTGCCTTTTATAAGTTTCTAACAAAACAAATCCAATATATCACCAAATAAAGAAACCTATTTTTGGGGTTAAGTCTCTCCTCAAATATCAAATTGCTGAAAAAAAAATTCGTGCAACAGATGTCACAGGGAAAAAAAATTTGGGCAAAAGCTTTATGAACAAAAGAAATTGCCTGCACCAGTGGGCAGCAGGAACCCCCTCCCCCCCTCAAAGATCAAATGGTCCACCCCTTAGATTATCCGCCGTTTAGTTAACTCAACAATCAGAAAATTTTAAAAATTGGCAAACTCGCTCGGCCTCTGCATGCTTGAATTGTCGGTGTCGTTCCTCCCTTGCTGGTTTTCTGTTTCTTTCTTGCGCAGTAAGCTCTTTGGATTTATCTGGCATTTTGAGACCAATTCGGCTTGTAGTGTATTGATTCCCCCTTAGCCTGTGTGTGGTCTGTTTGTAACAAATGAGTGACAAAATGTTATAGAGAATCAAATTTTAAAATGTAAATGGGAGAAAGCCCATAAAAAAAACTTTAAAAGCTTATTAGCTAACTTCTAATCAACCAGAATAAATATCGCTTGAAAAACCCTTGTTTAACCCTGGCAGCCTCGAAAGTGGGATTCTTTTGCTGCTTGGCCGATTACCAAAAGCTTTAGTACAATGGTTTTTATTTGTTAACACACTATTTGACACTTATTAGGTGATGTCAAAACTGATGACGTCATTACAAAAATTTATGCAATTTGTGCGTTGACTCTTGACCAAAAGTGACTAAATGCTGACAATTTTATGATGGATTATGCCTATTTTTAGTTTTCAATTCGCTAAACGCTGTTTTCTCATCATTACTTGAATAAAATATCGAACTTGAATAAAGTCTGAAAACCTTAAAATCAAGATGGCGGCCACGCATCGGAATTGCCCTCAACTTGGTTGCCATGGAAAACAACTAGACCACGTGACTACTTTGATTGAAAGTACAAAGAAAGCAGATCATATGAGCCAAACATCTTGTCAATCGGAGGAATTATAACAAAAGTAGATGGGGACTGGTCCGGTTCCCCCTCCCCCCTCCCCCTTCCCCCTCGAGCATTCGAAATGTAGTTGAACTGCTATATATGCAACAAAACAAACATTAAGACAGTTTGCGTGTTACTATGTGCTAATTATGAGAGTTGATATTTTTATGAGGAAGTTAAGGCTCTTAAATTAAAACGGTTTGCATTCGGTGCAAGCGTGGTTACCGATCAAATTAAAGGACAACAAAAGACGCTATTTTGTTTTCTTTAAATTCTTGGTGTTCGACTCGAGGAATTGTTTTAAAGGTGTTTTTCAGCAACTCTTCCCAACAACCAATAATAAAGCTGGAGATGGAGGGTTTAACGAAGTTACTTTGAATTCTGTTCAATGCCAATTTTGTTAAAGAGCAGTGTATTTATAATATTGGTTCTGTCGCTATTTCTGTCACATCACTTGATATAGTAATTACTAAACTAGAAATCTGCAATGCTAATGGAACTGCTGCGAGTTACTTAATATAATTAAAGGTCAAAAAGAAACAAGAAAGATATTTTCATTAGTATGTTATGGAAAACAGGTCATTCGACCCTGTACATTTGCTTATATTTTAGCAAAGTTTGAAGTAAACTTTGTCGGTCGATTGCGAATAACTCCGCAGCTTACACGCTATTTTTAAAAAAAACAGTAAATATGGCAGCTCCTTGCTCTAAATTTTGGAGATTTGCTCTTAAATTGTTTTTATTTCTATATGTGGTTTAAATCGAATAAAATCTAAACCCACGGTATTGCAATCATGTATTAGAAAAGGAATTGCTTGACGGGTTTATTTTTTATCAATTAATTCCTGCGGAATTACCATAACCATGATTTCGCTCAGTCATTTTCCAAAGAAGATTTCCAGTGGTTACTCTACAACGATTGTAAGGAGCTATACATGTACAGCGCATACGTATAATTTGGGGCAATGACAATTATTAAAATCATATTTTATTCATTCTGTATTGTTAAGTTAAAGATCGAGGCTCAGCCTATTCTTAAATTGCTATCAAGCCCGAGCCTCAGCTTGTTCTTAATTTTTTTCTTAAATTCTGGCCAATCTGAGCCTCGTTGCTTTTTTAAGTTGTTCTTATAAAAAAAGCGTGTATATGTTTGTATGTTTGATTGGGTTAAGGAATTTGTCGGATGAGTCACCATCTTAGGCCAAGGTACTCGATTAGTCGATGGGGTACGTCAGCGACAATGTCTGAACGTCGAGCATGGTATCATCGCCATAGGTTTTAGATACATACCTTCTACCAATCAGATCTGATCGACATTGCAGGAATTCGACACGAGTTTACGTGTAAAAGAGCTGAAAGACTCATAAAAGCGCATTGTCTTCTCCTAGATGTATCGCTAAAACGACAATGGGTTTGGTGAATACTTGAACTAATAATTAAATTGCGTTTGACATTTTTTCATCTGACTTAGCTTTCTCGCAGTTTCTCTTCCAAAGGCCCCAGGGGGGGGTACTCCCTTTGTAAGATGTCAGGGGAGCTCGTCGGAAAACCTAAATAAATACCTAAAAAAAAAAATACCTGGCCCTCTGATTCTGCTACCCAAAAATATACCTCTCTGGTTTAAAAAATGCGATCTGTTCCTAGTTGATGCCAGGATTACCCCTAAAATATACCAGGTATTATCAAAATTCAGATCTTGACCAAGAAACTGACTCCTAATAAATACTGGGTCGCCAATTTAAACCCTAAAAAATACGACGAACTCTCCCGAAATCCAACTATTGGGATTAACCCTCCCCCCCCCCGGGGGGGGGCAAAGGCATGCGGTCGTTCATGCACGTCTCCTTCAATGGCATGCGGCCAGTCATGCACTTTATCTTGGCAGCTAAAAACTAATACTTATAACTACGCCAAACCGTACTGGTTACCCCTTCACTTACGTGTTCACTTACAGCTTATTACTATCTTATTTTACCTTTTACCAGAACTATCTCCCGCTTGATCTTAGTTGGTGAGTAACGGTGATCTATTCCGGAGATCCCGCGCGGCGGTCAGAGATTTTTCCTTTTTCTCCGTGTGAGCCCATTTCCTTCTGGTGGCTTTCACTCAGAAACAACTACTTGGATATCTTTACAGCTCTTTAACTTACCACGTGTTTATCTTTTTAGCCATAAATAACCCCATGGTTAAAGAAATATTTAACGAGTCGTGATAGGTCGCCGTGGATTAAGCAAACCCAAAACATCTACATAGCCATAACTGGTTGTTTTAATCGCTGCCAAACCTGCTCGGCGAGATTTTCCACAGGAAGCCGGTCGCGTTAGTGTTACTGCGTCGCGCGCATCCATTACCATACGGGAACTACAAATAATTTGTGAACACGTATATTGGAAGTGCAGTGCATGAATGCTAAATGAGCGGATGAAGAAAACGCGTGTTATAAACTTGTTTGAAAGCTCGCTGTTTATAGACCAAGCTTAATGGCTCCGGTATGCAAGCGACGGCGTTGTGTCCCCCTTTGTACCTTAGTGGCTGTTTGCGCTTTATTTAGCGTTTACGCGTATCTCAGCTTGCCGAGCTATGATCGGTATACAAGGCAAGCTTCAAATACGAAGTGCGTTCAACGTAGTAACGACAGAGCTAAGCTTCTGAACTTGACTTATCGAGCCCATATGATTCTGGACTCGCTTTCTCTGGACCACTGGCTCATGTATGGATCACTCTTCGGTGTGCGAAGAAACCACGGGCCGCTGCCTTGGGATTATGATGTCGATATGGCGGTGAAAGGTGAGCAGTTCTCCAAAATCAAATTCGACCACTTTGTGGCTGCCTGTAAACGAAAAGGAATAGATGTCACAGATAAGCGATTCAGAAAAGGAATGGTGGCTCTCTGGGATCCGGGATTATCGCTGTACTTGGATGTTTTCATTTATTACGAGTATAACTTCGGCATGATGTGGAGATCGGGCCTGGACGGGTGGCTGATATTCATTCATTACAGACTCCATCACTCGTTCCCTGCGCGGTTAGTTAGGGCGCCAATGCCTACGACTAGATTCGGTTTTTTTAATATTTGTGTGCCAAGAGAGGAGGAAGAAGTACTCAAATATCTTTACCGTTACAACTGGTGGAAGGAGGTGCGACCTGTTGGCTGTTAAACAGCTATTAAATCCACTACACTCTTTTTTTTAATAAGAACCTATTTTACAAGAATATGCGGTTGAGATTTGCCCAAAGCTTAAGAACATACTAAGAACATACAAACTCATGGAAATAACTCATTTCTTCACTGTTATTTGGTTCTTTACTGCAAACCAACTAGCTAACTATACGTGTACAGGTAACGTTGACTGCATGTAAAACTGATTGCAATTACATTGTATAACAAATGGAAATTGCTGCAGGGAGTATATCTTCAGATAAACAGTGTCATGTCTGACAGAGCAAAAGCAACTGGTGTACATGCTAATTTCCACGTCCAGCCTCTATCATTGCTTACATCCCACTACGTGTACTAACTGATATATTTAAGAACATTTTAGGAACATTTGAGACCAAAACCAAACAAATATTTGAGAATATTCAGCCTCGGCCTAAAAACAAAGGTCCTTTTAAAAAGAGTGTAGGGGCTTTACGTGTTTGGCAGGAGTAAAAGAGACTCGATTTTGCGGTCATTTTTATTGTTTATTACGAGGCGGGTTGATACCGGAAGTTCACGCTATATGGTCCGTGCGTGGAACTAATCTTCGACTGTAGCCTCCAGGCCCTTTCAGACCGAGCCACTTTACCACAATATATATAAATATATTTTCCTCACTACAAAACTTTATCTTTTGTTGTGAGAAAAAATGAGCTTTAGGACGCGCAGCAACCACTCAAAAATGAATCACTTACCTCTATATTTCAAACTCTTTTCTTCGTGGTGAATGCACTATTTCGCTTAAACTTTTCCAGCTCCAGGCAGTTTGCCAACACATATATTCTTCTTACAACATAAGTACAAAGTAAGTTATTTGGATGTGACTCACAACAAACTACCTAAGTTGAAAAGTCAAGTTCTCCCAAAGTGTTTAAAACAAAAGAATGAAGACATGTCGAGAGAAGCTGGCAACACATCATTAATTTGTCCTATTTTGGGCTGAAAGGGTTTAGAGAGGTTACATTTGAAGGAATGAGGTTATGATAGCGTTACTAACCGGTAGGACTTTTTGAAACTGTAGCCCCCGTAAGCTGGCCACCTGGGCAGAGATTCAGAAATCGCACGAATTCATCCATTTTGCGCTCAAAAACTACTGACTAACTGACTGTGACGTGGCGATGATGCACTTTGTATTTGAGAACTTTCTAAACGTTTTAACGTTGTCTAATCTCGATCATCATCAAAGAGGCTAAGTTTCAAATATCTCAAATAAATTTGCCACTTATAAAAACAAATAGGTAAATATTTATTTGTGATGCATTTACATATGTATAATACTGAGCGCAAGTAGGTCTTAGATGCATGACCAGGAGGCTTGATTGAATTCCCCGGGCTTATCATAGCGTCAATTTTCATATCAGTCCATTTTATTTACATACGTCATGACTTTTCATACACATCTGTTTGGTCAGCTGTCCACGTTATCCCAACTGTTGTATTTTTTTTGCTGTACTACTTTACAGCAAGGCTTTTTCACATATCATGATAGATTCATGCCAGTTTTTGTTCGTTGATGTGACAACAACTGCTCAGCTTTTTAATCCTTATTTTCCCACTAGAAATGTTGTTTTCATGGCAACTTAAAAGAGTCTTGAATGCAACCTTAATTTTGCATCTGATTGCATTTTATTTAAAAATAAGTTGGTGAACCGAAATTTTTCTTACATCAAAATTGTTGGCATATCAAGCAGCATATACAGTATTATTTCCAGTGGTTTGGGCGCCATCTTAATATTTGAGAATCACGATGTGGTGCCAAAACCTTGAGACAAAACTTTATTTTTGACTTTTTAAAAATGCACACCGTGGTATTAAAATAGCTTTGATGCACTGAAAAAGGAAGCTCACCAACTATTTGTTTTATAACTTACAGTCGAATGCTAAAATAACTTGTGTACCTAAGGGCCTTTCAACATGCCAAAGCCATAATGTCATTAAGAATAAAAGGTTCGAGTGAAAAGGTATTTTCAATGCAAGCTATTAGCAAGCATAAGTGGTTTTGCATTACAAATGAGTAAGGTTTTCATAAACGTCGGTGCTTATAAGAAACTAAAAGTTCCGAACCACCCCAACTCTCTTAGTTTGGGAAGATGAAGAAATATAATGCAAAAGACATAAATTTTTTTTTAATTGATGTGTCTCAACACGCAGTTTTAAAACTTTAGAAAGGGATCTTCGCTTATATCATTGATATTGCATATCAAGCAGCATATTTTACGTCAAGAGGTTTTTTGCGCCATCTTAATATTTGAAATTTATGATGTGGCGCCAAAACTTCGAGACAAAACTTTATTTTTGATTTTTTAAATGCGCCCAGTGGTTTTAAAATAAACATGATGTACTGAAAAAGGAAGTTCGCCAACTGTTTATTTTGCAAAAATACAGTCGAATGCTAAAACAGCTGGTGTATTTAAGGCCCTGTAAAGTTGCTCAAGCCATAATGTCATTAAGAGTAAAAGGTTTGAGAAGTGGAAAGGTATTTTCAATACAAGCTATTAGCAAGCAGAAGTGGTTTTGCACTACAATTGACTAAGGCTTTCATAAAAGTCGGTACTTATAAGAAACTAAATGTTCCGAACTACCTCAACTCTCTTAGTTTGGGAAGGTGAAGAGATATAATGCAAAAGACATAAACGTTTTTTTAACTGATGTGTCTCAACGCGCAGTTTTAAAATTTCAAAAGGGATCTACGCTTATATTATTTATATTGCATATCAAGCAACATTTTTACGTCAGGAGGGTTTTTGCGACGTCTTAATGTTTGAAAATTATGATGTGGGCCAAAACTTCGAGACAAAACTTTATTTTTGATTTTTGACTTTTTTAAATGCGCCCCGTGGTTTTAAAATAAACTTTTTTTTTTTTTTTTTTTTTTTAACCTTCAGATGTTTTTTATTACACTGTTCTTCAGTTATAATGTGTGTTCAACTATTTACATTGTAGGTATTCGAAAAAAAAGTATTGATAAATAAGTCTATTATTTTAATACTGTTAAGTAAATGGTTCAGTTTGATGCCAGATCTGCTGTAGAGCAGCAT